>CAUZXS010001487.1:5000-60257 GCA_963585895.1 Sepioteuthis lessoniana
ATCTGACTTAACTGAATACAAAAAATATTCCTGTAGCTTATGTTATAAATGAATATGTCAAAACCTGTTTAATACTAGAAATTTATGACAGGTGCTCTATGGTTAAAGTGGATTAGCTGATACAAAAACCAATGTGTGTTCTGCATCTTGATATATATTTCATGGGTGTGATTCATAATATTCAAATTCACTTACTCAAATCTCATTACACCATGTTTACTTGTTCAAATGATTTACATAACCAAAAGTACAAAACACAAAAGTTAACTTTAGTATCTGATTATATATAGAAACAAAACTAGATGGGAACTAAACAAGAACGATGTATGCTGTCTTGAACAAGTCCTGAAAAAAAACAAAACAACAACCTACAAAATACAGCATCTCACAAACAATCTTAGTAAGATACCCAAGATATGCTGAGCACTGCTGGAGAAGTAATTTGATCTCATAAGAGATGTTCTTTTACGGACTCCTGCATATGGACATACTAGAGTTAGCCGACCAACAAAGACTTACTGTGTGGACACAGGATGCAACCTAGATCTGCCAGAAGCAATGGATGATAGGGATCAATAGCAAGAGAGAGTCAGAGAACTCTGTGCTGTCAGCACATCTTGATAACAATAAGTAAAGAGGAATTTCAGTGAAACAAGTTTTGGACAAGTGAATTTCAGTATTATCATATTTACCAACCCCTCCGCTTGGGCAGGATATGACACAAGGTCAATTTTTAAGTGGAGATTAACAGGTTTGAATTCAGAGTTTTCCTTCTCCTAGACTAGTTGCCTCACCAAGGCTGAAGAACCTAGTCTGCCCTACTATTTACTCATAGCTGGAGGGAGAATAATTGGATTCATACCTTTCCCAAGGGTATTAGTGCTATATGAAATGCTATCAGTCTCGTCCAAGATTTGAACTCACATCGCCGTGTCCACATCCTGCGACGATAACCATTACACCATGGGCACCTCCATGAATTTCAGTATTATGATTGTCTCCAATATTTTATAAACTAAATGTTACTACAATTATAAGATAGAGTTAAGTAATACTAAGTAGCAAAACAAAAAAAAAAAGTTAAATCAAAAACTTTAGGATTATTTTTAAATTAACTGAATAATTTTCCAAAATTTAAAAGCCAGAGTTTAAAAATAATGTTCACTCTTGTCAGCAATTATATATAAAACCATACTTATTTTTATTTATGGACATTAAAACTGATAAGGAAAATACTTGAATGAAAAGCTTTAAGAAATTTGTTTTTGATTGAAAAATAAGGTAATAATTGCTCAACCATGAAAGAAATACTTGCTATATTTTCATTAAAATTAAGCTTTTTTTTCTCAAACTAAGGAACTTAGTTCTTTTTTCCTTGTTGGTTTAATGAACTAACTTGAATTCTCTCATTCATATATAATGCTTATTACCAAATTACAGACTAGCAAATAAGATTTTAAAGAGGTATAAACATTTTGGTACACAGAGAGAAAATATAGTACTGTGAGTTACAAGACCAGTTTCATAATTCCTGGTCAAAACTGAATGATGAAGCTACATTGGATATTTGTTAATTAAATTTCTTAATGAAAGAGCCATAAACCAAAGCAAATAGGTTAGCTGCTTAAAAGTGACAAAAATCTCAGTGATACCCAAAGAAAGCAGGGATAGGATTTAAAAAGAAAAATAATCAGAATTAAAATATCACATATATTCATTATATGTGGGTATACAAAAATAAACATTTGCATATGTACCAAAGAGCAGGCTGGCTTGGTTGTACAAGGCTGCAAGTATGACCAACTTTATATAAATGTTCATTCATACTTACAAATTAGTGTGTATGTTTACAGATATGAAATGATATGAATATATTATATATGAGCAGTTGCAGTACAGTCCACTTCTAATCTACTGACCTTTCCGCTAGTCGGTTATGTCTTCAGATGACACAAACGATATTTGCCCATGTTGTGTTTTTGATCCAGATAACAGATCAATTGCTAATCAGAGTCACCAGTTGATGAGTAAACAGATGAGACCCCACAATTAGGAAAGAAAAGAAAAAGTCAACGCCCACAGAGAACAAAACATGGCTTGCAAAAATAATATTTAGTTAAAAAAAAGTCTTTAAAAATGGTACACATATTCACCCATCCCAAAGGTGGGAAGTTTTAGTCAGAGACCCAGTTCACAAATTAACAGTCATATAAGTTTTAGGCATTTCTATTCTTGTTTTCTATAGTTTGGCACAAAGCAATCTCAAATAGCAGTTATGTTTGCTTTTTTAATCCTTAGCATTATTGCACAAGTGCCGTATTACATTAGGCTTCCTTTGCTTTCTATAACCAGGGAAGTCTGGTCCAAGGTCAAAAATTCAGAAAATTTCGGGGGAAACTGCTAGCCGACTCACATTCTCTCCCTGGTGAGACAAGATCTATGGTGTTTATGTATATCTCCTATCTGAGGGGGTAGGAAGTTATTAACAATATCAATTTTCTCCAAATTTGGATTTCAATAATCAATTCCACCTCCTTGATCTGTTGTACCCCCTCCCCCGGTATCTAATTCCATCACTTTATTACCCAAAAGGGTCAGTCCTCCCAAATTTGGAATTACTACTAATTTTATACTGACATATTATTGCATCAGAAAATGTTCTAAAGAAAATTTTCCACATTTGAATTTTAAAAATGTTATTTCACATCTAGGGTTTTCTGTACTCAATTGCTTCTGATGATTGACAGCCTCTGGCTTTGTGTCAAATTACTGTTGATTTCATTTTATTAGCTATGGACAATCAAAACAATTTCCTTCAAATTTCGGTAGTCAAAACAATTTACCTATCTTTCTGACTGTCTCCAATTGAACAATAACAATATATTTTACACTTTTCCTCACAAAAAGAATACAACAACCTTGATTTACACTTCATTTCATAAATCCATTTCTGCTGAATTTTTTTCTTTTCTGGTTAATAAAATTTCTTGACAACATCTGACTTCATGGGTTTACATACACAACATTATCAAAAATGACAAGAGCAAATGCTTGAATAATATGCAAGTAAATAAAACAATACCCTTTACTTTATTCAGTACAGCAAACATAAGCTCTCAGGACTGATTCAGTGATTTTTTCCTCAAACACAATAGTTGTCATATATATATATATATATATATATATATACATACATACACACACACTATACACTTAACATAAATAGCAAAAGATTATTTTCAATGGATATTTACCTTCAGCTGGTGGGTATTAAAAAATTTAAGAGCATTTGAACCTCTACCAGTTCCAGTAACACCACCTGGAAGATCATGGACTTTGACCTGAAACTGTTAACAAAAAAAACATTATATATATCAAGTTATGAAAGAACTGATATCAACTTTTTTGAGAATTAATACACTTTGTAAACACTATTGAAGAAAACATTTGACAAATTCATGTAATCTTAAGTATGATGGGATATGCCAGCAAGTTAATATGAGCCAAAATCTTCCTGATTATATACAAGTAAATTGAACTGTCTGATGTATATTAAACACATAAAATAATCTTAGATATTCTTGTAAATATAGAGCATACAAATTTATACACATTATAAAGTTATCACAAAAAAAATATGGAAAATATTTTAATTGATTTACCTGTTCTAAATGATGAAGGCAGCCAATCAACTTAGAAACAAGTGGTGCGAGTGCAGGCGGATTACTAACATCAATTTCTTGTACATATAATGAATCTGGAGCCTAAAAAAAAATTTTTTTAATTCTATAATTGTATGAAAAATCATTTGAAACAGAATTTTTTAATTCCTGTTTGTATAGTTGTGTTATAATTGTTAAATCATTCAAAAGATTGAAAAAAATTCATTTATATTTACAAGTTTAGTTAAAAAAAAACTTACAGGGCAATTGAGGAAGACATGAAGAAATCTGCGTATTCGCTCATCCCGTATAACAATGCCAGAGTTTGCAGTGAGGTACTGAAGGAGTTTTGTCACAAGGCCACTGTGTATCACTTCAAATGGAGAAACATCGCTGCTTCGCATAATATCACAAATTTCTTGAAGTGCTTGGATACCGTTATCCTCCTGGATAAAAAAGATTTTTAATAAATTTTATATAAATCACTGGCAGCACAAAATGAGACCATGAGTGAATAAAAATACCTATCATTTTGAATGAGCAGTGTAACCTCAGCCCCAGTACACACACACAAGAAAATTTTACATGTATCCAAAATATTCTAATAATGCAACTATTTTCTTTATATTCAAATTTTAAAAAATTGATGAGTTTTGCAACTGTTTCAAATTTTACTGGAATATTGAAATTGACAATAAGAATAAAAACTGCAATTACCTCAATGGTAAGATTGTCTGTGGCTGAACACAACCGATTCAACATGTTGAGAGCAGGGTGGCTATGGGTGTCCGAGTTGAAATATTGATCAAGGAATCTAACTGCTGCAATAGAACAAGTAGTTTCTGCAGTCAAAATGTTTGGAAGTTAAATGGTATAAAGTAAAGATAATAAATTTAAGTTGTCTCTTATTGAAGAAAACAAAAAAAAGGAAAATTACCAGATTCTGTTAATTTATATGTTAACAGTTTTGCTCCCATTTTACAAATTTAAAAATTGTTTTTGCACAATTTGACAATTCTGCAACCTAATTATGGAGTTTGAAAAATAATCAAAGAAACATGAAAAAAGCAAATAAGAACTAAATTTAAAATTTCTACTTAGATTTCAAATACACTGTTTAATTAACATTAAAATGAACTTTAATAACACCATATCATTAGCATGAAAATTAAAAATAGAAATTGTATAATGTTCCTTCAGAGATTTACTTTATTCTTTGATGAATTTATATAGTAAACTGTTGAAAATTACTTTCTTATTCTTAATCTGTGAAATTGAAAAGATGTACTTTAGCAAATGAAGTCGCTATTTTAGTCATCCAAGCATTTCCTCTGTGTTATTTTGTATTGCTATTTGCCATATTTGTTTTTATAGTAATAAACATTTCTATTTTTTTTTTTTAACAGAAATATTGAAAAATATTTTTAAAAAAGCAATATTTCATTATTATTTATTAGAAAAAATATTAATACATTATTTCATGTACTAATATACTAATTTCCAATCTAAAATCTTTGAAATTCAAAATTATTAGTACATACTACATAATGACTTGTGGCAAGTAATTATTAAGACATTTTGGAGATTATTCTTACCATAAACAATCTTGATCCCAAGAGAAGCATTTTTTTTTCTTCCATCAAGAAATATGAAAAAATATTCTTATGTAATGCATGTTTTTAAACAAAAATTTAGTTAACAGTAAAATGTTGTTTTCTATTCTTTGATGAGGGACAGTTCTGATAACAATAATTTATGAAAACAAACCTTGTTCCTTGATCCATGATTTTACTTTTTCCTTATGGCCAGATGCATTTGATGACGACACAATTTTAGACACTGTACCTTCCTAGAAAAAAAAAAAAAAAAAAAAAATTCAACACTGATTTTGACATGATTTTTTTTTATATAAAACTATTCTTCCCTGTAAAATTTCAACAATTTGGTAAGTTATGATTCACTTTGTTTTATTTCAATCATTAGTATTAATGCCGATTTCTTAAAAAGTTAGGATTATCTTTTATACTTTATATTTATTGATGCTAATCTTAACCAAAAAATAATAATCTAGGAGAGTAAATATGTATAAAGTTTCCTATAGATACATAGCCAGGTAGTTTCTTTACAATACAACAAACAAATAGTTACCATGAGTGTAAAAATATGGCATAAGATTAAAATCAATGAGATTTCATACATGTTAATCACATATTTGAACTGGTTTTCTCCATCTAATTAGATATTTCATAAATCTTCAAAAGAAAAAGTTAAATTTATTTTCTCCTTATGATTTTATTTCATATAAAAATGAATAAATAAGCTTACTTTGGTTAGAATTGCTTTATCAACTGCCAAACCACCAAGTCTTCCCCAACTTCTTGGATTTAGACTGGGAAGGAATGAACTTTTTGCAGAACTTGTAGATTTCAATTCTTTACCTGAAAGATTACAAAAATGTTACTTATAAAAACCAAGACCAGAATAAAAAACAAAAAAAAAATCATTAAAATAAATCGTGATTGATATAAAAAACTACAAGAGTTACCAGTAATCAGATTTGGTTTGGTTATATGGTATATCAACCATTGTAGGTTATTTAATGCCAAATACTCCTTAGAAATCATATTTAATATATGTATAAACACATTTTGTAAATAACATTTTTAAACAAGCCTAAACTCATTTCACGTATTTCTATCTAATATGATTAATTCTATTTACTATTAATCCTTTATTTGCACACAAATGTTTTCAAGTATTGCTATTTAACACTAAAATATCAGTCATTTGTTTACACACAGTTAAATGTTCAAAAAGTTCTATTTCAAACAATTCAGTTTAGCATATGTCATTTGTTTGCACTCAGTTTAAATGTCAAAGTTCTACTTGACCCATAGATAGGACCCTTTTAGGTGCGACCACTCTGGGCTAGAGTGGACCTGGGAGTGAGGGCAATGAAGAGGTAATCCACAATCTCTAAAGCACCAGCATTACTAGAGCCTCAACATCAGATTGTTTAATGTCATATCCAGGATACTCATTAGAGTCTTACCCCACCCCCTGCAGAGATGCAATTAGTGTATTCTACACCCCCTGCTTACTGGGCCACCATTAAGCAGAAGATTGTTCTTTTTTTCTACTTTTACTTAAACAGAATTTATTAAGGACAAATTACTTTAGTAGACTGATTTTAGATTTATGAATATATTAACTAAAACTGAATAACTTACTAGCAGAAGCCTTTCCCCGACTGGATGAACGGCTACCACATAAACTTGGACTTTTTATTCCAAGATCATTTGATTCTTCAGCTTTGCTTCCTTTCTTAGCAGGTCCTCGTTTAGATGGTTTTTTCCTCTTTAAAACATCACTAAGTCGTCTGCAAACAAACAAACATACAAAAAAAATCTATCAAAATAAGAATCAGAATTACTATATACCTCCCATCTGTTCACTCAAGTCTCATCTTCAGTGAAAGCTAAAAATGAGAAAAAAGAAAAAAAATATACCTATTAAAGAAAGCTAAGATTTGTAAGCTTTTTGACTAATCTAGAATGGGAATAGAATATCAAAAATAAAACTATGAATAACCCCCACTCCACTTAAACAGAATAATTAACAAAGCAAAGAACAAATGGTATAAATGATTTAGGCAGTCTGTTGAGAACCACCAAAAACTGAAATAGTATTCCATGTGTTAGGTTTGACTTTCCAATTGCATTAGGTTCATAATTAGCTATACAAGGATTGACCAATAAGTTTATCAACTATGGTACAAGAACAAGTTACACAGTTCCAAGTAAATTCACATATAGTTCAACTTTGATCACACAGAAAATTTGAAGTTCATAACTTCATTTTTTTTTTCTGTACCTGAAACTTGAAAGTAGCAATCACCCATTATACACTACCTCAGTATCAAGGGTTTATCACCAAAGAAGATCCAAGAGGGCCTGATAGCAACAAGTGGATGCCTCTTTCTAAAACATGATTAAAAAGTGGGTAACTGAATGAATGTTATCCATTTTTCCAACACTTGTTAACAAATTTCGAAATCATCCAAGAGTTGAGCCGTATTTACATTTAGTTAGAACTGTGTAATGTATGTTCTTGTATCAAATCAAACTTATCAATCATCCCTTGTAATATAAATAAATGTCTGAAAATTGTATATATGTAAAATAACCAATATAAAAAAAAAGCATGATGCAAGCAACCTCTTTTCAAATAGGCTAAAAAAAAAATTTATTATGTGCATGTAGATAGAGAGCAAGAGAGAGAATTTAATTTTCAAATTATTAATGAAAAACCAAATTCCAGAATATGAACTAAAAGGAAAGAATTCTTTGAAATAAATTTTTCTAAAAATTTCATTTCATTTCTTGATTAAGAAAAATTGATATCTTATTCCAATTTTTACATATTTGCATAATGAATATAACTTTTAATAATACATAAAAATACAGATTCTTTTTATTTGGAAGGATTCTAAAACTAAACAACTTAAAAGGGAAAATTACATTATTGATTATATCCATACAAATTGTTTGTTAATCCTCATTTGACAAGTTACAGTTTGTGTATGATAAACTAAAAGTAGGATTCTTTTTAGTTTGAACAGAACTTAACATCCAAGTAATCACAATGCAATACATGTGTATAACACTTTTTAGATTGCATAGATACTACACTGATCCTAGGCAGAACTGACAAGGTACAACACTGATTCTAGGCATAGGGTGCATAGATACTGATCCTAGGCAAAAGTACTGATCCCCATATGAATAATCTTGTCATTTTTTATGGGTACTATACTAATTAGAATAAAACAGCATGTTAACCTTTATTGTTCACTCACTAAAATAGTCCACCAATAAAAAAAATTATTCTTAAGAGATTTATTTTACATATCCTAATTTCCAATTTTTCAAAAGTAAATTCATATAGAAGTCTCGAAAAGATACGAGGTGCATACAATAATTTTCCAGACTTTTTTGTACAGGCATCTAAAATTGTTGTAGACTCTTGAAAATTCAGTGTGTTATTGCTATACATCTTATGAGATGACTGACCAATTTTTATGATTTCAGCTTCAAATGAACAGCTACAGCAGCAATTGGAATACACCCTACTAAAGCCTGATTGTCACAGCTGGTGAATGCAATCTGGACGGGAGGACACTTTAGAAGAATGATGTGCAATAAAATTCTGTTTTAAACTTGGAAAAAATGCCACAGAAACATATGGAATGGAATGCTTCAGACTGCTTTTTGACCATCTTGCATGAATCAAGCATCAGTTTTTGAGTGGTATAAGAGATTCAAGGAAGGCAGGGAGTTTGTGAGGGAGGATGAGAGGTGTGGGAGGAGTAAGGAAGTCAATACACCTGAGTTGATTGGGTTAGGGTTACTATGTTGAGGTTTTAAGGGAGTTCAGGAAGAGATTCCGTCAGAAGAGGCCAGCACTCTTCAAATCGGGTCTGTGGCATTTCCTGCAGGACAATGCACCAGTCCACAACTCCATCCTTGTCACAGAATATTTGACAAAGATGGGCATCAAGACAGTTCGTCACCCTCCCTATAGTCCAGACGTTGCTCCCTGTGACTTTTGGTTATTCCCTAAGCTCAGAGGCTGTCGTTATGGGACAATTGAGGAGATGAAAGAGACTGTGACGAAGGTCATTGACAAGCTTACACAAAAGTACTTCCATGGGGTGTTCCAGAAGTTGTTGGAATGGTACAAGTGCATTGCAGACGGAGGAGATTACTTCGAAGGAGAGTAGAGTTTCATGTGTGTACTATCAATAAAAGTGCCCATACGAAAAAAGTCTGGAAACTTATCGTATGCACCTCAAACTTCTCAACCCAGTTGATACAAGGAAATTATATTGCTTTATTTTAAAGAAATTAAACACTAAATAAAAAAAAAAGATAATACTTCTGAGGAAATTAAAAAAAACATTCACTAAGTACAAAATATCTTATTTCTAGATGAGTGATAAATATAAATGATATTTAATAACTTTACAAAAGTGGAAAGATGTATATAATTCTGTTCATAATTAAAATTTCAAATCAGCCTAAATAAAACAATGAGGAGGGCTGGATATTTTTCCTTTACAGGTAAAGATTTTTAATAATTTTATCAATTTGATTGAAAATCAAAATTCAAATCAACTTCAGAATCAATGAAATTAATAAGGTTAAACCTTATCTAATTAAAAAAAATTCCTTTTATATACATCTTTAAAAAAAATCTTTATCAGCAGCAAAACTATAACAGTGTACTTTTAATTACCCAGCTTATAAAAAAGTAATGATTATAAAAACTACTAAATAAATTTTATAATAACTCATTTTTTTAATGACTTCTAGGACAAATTTATTGGAATATAAAATATTCTAAAACAATTTAAACAAAATTTTTTAAAACTATTTGAATTACACAAAGTAAACTTTTAAAAAATTGGGATAACCAAAACTTGAAAGAAAAAAAAAAAAAATTATCTAGCCTTTTGTTTTTTTATTGTTCTCCTCTTATATATGAATTACTTTTTTCTTCCATATTTCCATCCTAAGTTGTGTGATACCCCTCATCTTTTTCATTGTTAAATTTTTGTTTGGCTTTTACAAATTCTATGTTCCAACTTCATAACCCAAAATCATAGTTTGGGTCAAATATAATGAATGAATGTTCCCCCATTTTCATTTGATTGTATAAATGAGCAGAAAAATGGTGTTCTCTTAGGCTTATATATATATATATATATATATCACACACACACACACACACAGAGATATGCATGCACATATATAGTGCTTATATCTTGAATTTTCAGGTAGTTACAGTCCTATCAAAGAGATTACTTCTTAAAAGGAGATTTTTTTAAACCGACACAAAATTGTCAATGAAAAGATATATATAAATACATGCACTCATAGCAAAAACTGGTTGGGACCAACAAATTTGAAAAACCAAAAGTCACAAAAATAATTACTTGAGTAAGAAATAATGAAGAATACAAAATACAAAATGTTAAAAAATAATTGCCTACTCTATGAAATGGAATTATCTTGCATCATTTACAAGTGCGTGTATTATATATTTTTCTTTCAAATCTTGAAAATGTCCTACCTTTATTATTATTATTAATAAACTTTTGGATTAATAAAGAATTTAATTGAGAAAAAATTGATGTGACTTGTTGAAATAATAATCTACCAACATTTAACTAAAGTTTATTTTAAAGGAAACGCATTGTAGAAATTACAATCTATTCTAAGACAAATTTATAAATACTTGTGCAGTTATGTTAGCTTCTCATGCCATTAGTGCTGTTTTGAATCACACCAGTTATAAGTCAATTTTATATAATTTGGCTTGTTTCAAAATTACATAATCCAATAAACAAAAAACTATAAAATTAGTTACAATAGCTTTTATATATCAGCCACACAGGTTGGGGAGAAAATAGCATTATAAGAATTATTGTTTACATTTTCTACATGCAAAAAAAAAAAAAAAAAAAAAAAAAAAAAAAAAAAATTTCAATTTTTTTTCTATCTAAAAATTATGAAAATTTTCTAAAAAAATTTTGTCATTTTTACATAAAGTCAGTGTTATAAACCATTTTAAGTTTTATTAGATTACAATTACAAGGGACATTGGGAAATCAAATAAATTATCAATATCAGATAAAATGAAGAGTTTTAATTAAGGTACTGGAAAAATTGTTTTAAATATTCAAAACTATCTACCATATACACATTTTTGGGGAGGTTCTAAAATAGACAAGACAAATATACTAGATACTTTGTAAATAATTTTGACAGGCATAAGATGCCGCTATTAGATTTTTCCTTATCGAAATATAATTCTAGAGTTTTTGTATTTATAAATTTTAAAGACGAAATTATAAACTTGTTTACTATCATAACTTTTATCATATAGTTAAATATTTTCCTGAGTGAAAAAATTTACTATATTTCAGAAATTTCCAATATTTAAATGCTATCACTAAAAATGTAAATTCAGTTTTAATTTGAATTTTTTTTAAAAATGCAAATGAAAATGGAGTTCTGATTGTGTGTGAGAGAGAAAGGATTTAAAAACAAAAAATTGTGCAATTGATAGAAAATTTATCAATCTTCTCTTTCTTCACATTTCTATGAAAGCACCTGCTGAAAAAGTTAAGTGACGGGTGTAACAAAGAAAAATTTTTGTCTTTTTGTTTTATCTTATGAAATCACTTGATATATTTATCACAAACTTAAAACATTTTACTTGTAATGTGTGTATGTATAGAGGGAGTCTTCAACATTTCTTCTGTAAATAGGCACATTATTTTTTTAATTCAATTTTTTAAAGTTGAAGCTTTTTTAATGTTAACCTTTCAAGTTATGATCCAAATGAATTTTAAAATTCAGTTGAATCCATTTCTTTTAACACGGGTTTTAGGCATCTTTATACGTTCATGCACTTTTAACATTATCAACAAACTGATACACATATAAATAATGAAGAGTATGCAGTATTAATCGAGAGCTATTATTTTTTTACATAAAGTATATTTCTATTTAATTGAAACCATAATGTCAGTAGTTATTAAATGACAATACTTTAATAATATAAACTTGACCTAACACAAAAAAAAACAAAAAAAAAACATCTTCTTGGAGTTCCTTATTTTATAAGTTGGCCTGAAGTGAATGAAGACAGTTTGTATGGCCAATTTTTTCTTTGAGGCAGACTGTTCCGGCAATTTTACAGTTTTTTTTTTTAAATGTGTTCTACAAAAATATATTGGGAAAAAATATCTTCCTTTAAATTTCCTATATGGCATGTTGTTTTAAAAATATTTTTGGTAAAAATTTATGACCTCTGATTAAGCTGATTTATATTAATATCAGAGCAAGTAATGTCAGGAGTCATTTTTTCTTTCCACTATAGAGATAAATTTTAATGTTTTAAAGAGGAACAAAGTTAAATAAAACAATGATAGCATTCACAATATTTTTCAGAGATAAATTATCAAATAACGAGGAAAATAAGCAGATTTTACAAATATCTGGTGCTTTTCACCACTAATTGGTTAATAGTAATTTAGAGAGACAGCTAGGAAGAAATTAAGAAGTTTCCAAGAACCAAAACTCACAAAAAAGGCCCCCGGGTTCCACTGTCAACTGGCTCCATGTCCAGGATTCTGGGTAATTCCAACTGTCTGCAATGGTTTACATTTATAAGAGTGAAAATGGTATTCATGGCCAACTGCCCTTCAACATGACAATCAAAATCTGTTGTCTTTCAGAGTACATGCTTCCATTGTCCTTATTTGAAAATTATTTGGGAAAACTTATTAAAATATTTTTTAAATGCATAGTCAAAAATTAATTCAATTTTCTCCTAGGATTTGAAAAATTTAAACGAGAAATAAGCTGATTGTTTATACTATATCTCTACTACAGTTCTCTCAATACTAGAGAAAGAAGGACCTGGCAAGTTCATAAAATAAATTTTAGAGTAAGGAGGAAGCATTAAAAAAGTTAATGTCAGTTAATGATGAGTATTCGTTTGATCATAGGAGGAAATAAGAGTAAATATTTTACATGTAACGATAAAAGTTTGCTGTTAATGTAAAAAGATATACTAAGATTTTGACATTTACAGCAAACTTTCATCATAACAGGATATTTAACATTTACAAATTAAAGCTAAACCAATAAAAATGGTCCTAGAACGTCATTTAATTCAATAATTAAATAGCCTATTTTAAGGGGTATTTTATAGTTAGTCAACAAAATATGGTTGACATATTGAAATAAGAGAAAAATAGACATTACAGTACATAGACATGTACAATTGCAATTCAAAATTAGTCAGCAGCAAGTGTAATTTATTTGCATGCAAAACAAAAATAATTTGTCAATGATAAAAAGCAAAATCCATATTGTACAATTCAAATCAAATTTCTGTTAAAGGTGCTAAAGTTAAAGAAAAAAAACCTAATAGAGCAAGAACTGATACTGGAAACATTTTGTAAAATGTCCACTTACATTTGAGAAGTATGGTCTTGAGTTTCTCCAGTGGCACCAACAGTGACCATGCTAAAGTAAGAGTCTTTTCTCTCAATAGTGTCAGTACTTCCACTGCTGAGGCTAGAACTGGAACCAGATGCTGATCCAGGAGTGATGCTGGTTGCTGTTGGTTTTACTGGAGTAGATGCACTTTGGACTTCCAATTCTGATAGCTTTTTTATTTGGTGCATTACTCCTAAACAGAAGGGGGAAAACATACTTGCATCAGCCTAAAACCTATACTAAAAATAAATATTTAATACAAATTTACATAGAAAATATGACGAAAGTCCTCGTCCTCCTTCACAGCGACACATTTCTTAAATTAAGGTTATGCAAACTAAAAGACATTTCCCCAGTTCATAATATATTTCTAAAAAAGGCCATAAGATCATTAATGAATATGGAGCAATAATTATTTAATTTCATTTACCACCTGGATCCCAACACAAGAAAAATAACAAGACTTGAAAAATTACAATAAAAAATAATAAAGTGTTTCATCTTCCTTAATAACAATTTGCTGCCTAAATATACACACTTCAAGAATTTTCTATATGTATATTCTAGTCAAGAACATTCAAAGTAAACATTTCTTCTGATATATATATATATATATATATATATATATATATATATACATACATACATACACACACACACACACTCTAAGCGCCTCAACTAACTAAATGGATAATTTGATCTGTACATTTTCAATTCTCAAAATTATGTCTGGGAAGAAAATAAAGAATTATATCATTGATCAATGTCCCATCTAATTTTTTCATAGCCTGTGTGGAATGAAAATGTGTGTGTGTGTGTGTGTGTGTGTGTGCAACTGAAGTGGAATGTGGAAAAAATATTTTTACAATCATTGATTTTTTAAAATTTTTTTAAAAAGTTTATGAAAGTTCAATACCAGTGAGATATAACAATTATTTGTTCAGCCAATCTTATCACTAAACCAATTTTTTTAAAATCTAAAACTTTCAAACTTCATATGAAGCATTATATTTTGGCTTAATTTCTTCTTGTAACTGACCATCCAGCTTAGAGGTAACATTATCCTTGATACAAACCTTCTCTTCTGAAGTAAATACTAAAAACATCTGGAAGTTTTTGCATGAGAACTTCTGCCATTTGAATGGCACCAACTACTACTTTCAGATCTTGTGAAGCCATCATGGCAGCTATGTGACTGAAAAACAAGAATTTAGAAAATAAATAATATCAAATTTGTAGGATTTTTTATGTTTAAAAAGTATATGAACAGTGAAAATCATTTTAAATCCAGTTTAAATTGCCTTGTTTCATAATATAGTTGTTGGCAAGTAGTAATATTTATGTTACTCATTTGAAGCTAATTTTCAACATTATTGTTGATAGTCTTTTCATACAAGCTACTTGACTTAACAAAATATATAAAACAAAAGCTAAGATTTTCTTTCTTTCAAATGATGTACTTTCATTCATCTCCCAAAACTTCATTCTGTGTAATTAACTTTTACCAATTCAAATAGCATCATACACAAAAGAATGGATGAAGAAATTCCCCAACCAGTCTTACAAAAAATCATACTGAATTTAGAATTCAACATACCTTATTAAATCTGAGTAGCTTTTAAAGAGAGGGGAGTAATAAACAGAAAAAATCAGCTATATTAATTATATGAAATTTACTTACATTTAAAGATCAATTTTCTTTTAAGCATTGATTTTAAACTTGAAACAATAACATAAAAACTTCAGAAATTAATGATAAATGAAATTGAATTTTCAATTTTACAAATGAAATTTTCAGAATTTAGTTTATTTAATGGCATATCAACTCCTTATGAGTTACTTAATAATGAAATTTGTTTCATAGTAATCATACCTATATTTTCAATGTTCCATTGCAATCTCTTTTTTAATTGCATTTTTTATTTGTCTATAATCATTTATTTGCACAGTTAAGGGAATTAAGTATTCTTATCTAATAATAATATAAGGAGCAGCTATGTTAAAGCAAAAATAGATAAGATGCAACAAAATAGCAAATGTAGGTTATATGGTGATAGAGACAAAACGATCAATAACAAAAGTGAATGCAGCAAATTAGTGTAAAAATAGTAGAAGACTAGACACAACTGGATGAAGAAAGTGATCCACTGGAAATTGTGCAAAAAATTGAAACTTGACCATATAAACAAGTGGTATATGCACAACCTAGAATCTATCCTGGAGAATGAGATGCACAAAGGTCTGAGATTTTGAGATGCATACAGATCACCTAACCTCGGCCAGACAAGCAGACCTAGTGATAGTCAACAGAAAAGGAAAAAAAAACAGAGAAACAGCCAAATAGTGGACTTTGCCATTCTGGCAGACCAGAGTAAAATCAAAAGAAAGTGAAAAGAGAAATCAGTACCTAGATGTTGTAAGAGAACTAAAAACAACTATGGAACGAAGGAGACAGATACAAATTGTAATTGGTGTCCTTGGAACAATTCCCAAAAGATTGATAAAGAGACTGGAAGATTTGTAAATAAGAGGAAAATTGGAGACCATCCAAACTATAGCATTAAGATTGGCCAAAATACTAAGAGTCCTGGAGACTTGCTGTCACTTAAACTCCAGTGGAAAACCCATCAGTTAATGTTGGTGTGAAAAATTCTCAAAGGAGTAATAATTCAAGCAATTACATGGTTTTAAGAAACTATTCTTATCTAATGATCATTTGTTTGCACAGTCATAATTTAAAGTATTGCTAATACTAATAATGTGCACACAATTGTATGGTTTCAAGTAACTAATGATTTTTTTCTTTTCATGCAATCACACTTGGTTTAATTTTTCTAAGTATTCCTCTCTAATACTGATAATTTTAAAAAGTCATGGTTTCAATTAACTAATAATGCTTTGAAAACAATCATAGCTTGAAGTAACTATTAATGGAAATAATTTGCATAAGTTATATGGTTTCAAGTACTATTTAAAATTAATAATTTTAAAAGATCTATTTGACACAGAGATAGGTTGGTTGATTTTACAGCATGTCAACATTTGTTGGGTTCTTTAATGTAGAAGTCAGTTTTTTCAAACAATTATATGGTTTCAGTTACCTATTTAATGTTTGAACGGTTATATGATTAAAAGTATTCCAATCTAATATTAATTTCTTAAAAGATCTATGGGACACATAGATGAAACCCTAATAGTAACTATCACTTTGAGTTAGAGTGGACCTGGGAATAATGGCAATAAAGAGGAACTCTACAGTCTCTATAGTTCCAGAACTGGAGCCACACCACCAGATGCAGTTCACTGTCAACCCAGGACAGCCCTTTTTGAGGTGGTCTTATTCCACTGCAGGGAATACAGGTGGCATATTCAAGCCAAGAGGACACCAAATTAGATTTAACAATTGCATAAAGACAAACATTTTTATAAACTGTTGGAACTCATGATTCAAATATTTATAAGCAGAGGCAAAAGAATGATGGGTCACTTCCATTTATTTTTATCTCTTATCAGTAGTTGACAGCAACTTTTATTGCAAGCATCATATTTAAGTCCATGTAATCAATGATAAAAGCAACAAAAACAATTAGCATTTAACAAGAAAAATATTTAAGATATGTAGGCACTGGATTGTTTATATATATATATATATATATATATATATATATATATATATATATATATATATGAAATATTGTTTAAGAAATAAGATAGTAAAAAATAAATCATTCCATAAATTGTATTCTTTAAAATAGTCAGTGTACACAATCTGTCACATTTTATCTTCTAATGAATAAACCACTTATTGTTTTTTTTTTAATGAAATACTTAATTTTTCTAAAATAAAAATAAGATCTAAAGAATGTGTGTGTATATATATTAAATATGAATACATGTGTGTGTATATATATTAGATATGAATACATGTGTGTGCGTGTGTATATATATATATATATATATATATATATATATTAAATATGAATACATGTGTGCGTATATATATATTAAATATGAATACATGGTGTGCATATATATATATTAAATATGAATACATGGTGTGCGTATATATATATATATATATATATATATTCTTTTATATATAATGACAAAATAAAAATGAACTTCCTTGATACTATAAATTTATTTCAGACTTATACAAATTCTTATAAGTTTAAATTATAAGCTTTTTAAAAACCATTTCAGATGAGGAAAATATTATCTAAGCTTTATAAATAAACATTTTAAAGATGGTAACCCCCTAAGAAAAATAATTAGTAAGAATAATGTAAAAATTGACAATCACAACTTGAAATTTTTAAATAAACTAAATTGGAATAACAAAGACAACATAAAACATACATGTAGTTGTAAAATACAAAATGAATGCCCCAAGAAAACAAATGTAACCTTGATAATATTGTGTATTAGGCCAACGTTTTAGCTCAAGAAAATCATAATACTGATTAAGCTTACATAGGTAAAACAAATTTAAACTGCAAATTCAGATATAACCACCTATAATCATTTAGAAATCACACATTAAGAAATGAAACTGTCATATCTAAGTATTACTGGGATCTAAATGAACTAAGACTAACAACTGTTATGAATTGGAAAACAATAAAAAGATCCTCCTCAACAAATAGTTCACCTGGTAAGTTTGCTTCATGCTTAGAAGAAAAAATATGTAAAATAAAATTTTTGCATAAACATTTACTTAATTCTCAAAAAGAAATGATCACGGCTTGTATACATAGAAAGTTCTTAGTATAATTTAACTATATATATTTTTAGAATCATGTATTTAACTACCTTTAATTAAGTGCTTATGTATTCTTAAGTTTATATACTAAAATATTAATCCACAATTCTTTACAAATAGAATACTGAATTAATCAACTTAATAATTCCCTAATATAGAATACGATGAAAAAAATGAAAGATAAAATATATAAACATATTTTCATAAGATCAAATAGAAAAAAATAAATAAAAAAAGAGGATTGAATAATAGGACATTTAATATGTAGGAATGATCCCATTAATGTAAGGGATCTTTTTTAGTACACCGGTTTTTATTATAGATAATCACAAGCTTAAGAATCGAACATTGAAAACTTTTATATTATGACCCTCTTCACCCCTCACCATACCAAGTCGTAGTTCAACCAAATTCTATTTAAATCCATAAAATGACTTAAGACAGTACTTGACAAACCAAGCTATGAAAGAAGAAGACCTATGTTCCACTGCAAGACAAGTCAAAAGCTGGTCAGTATCATAATGTCTTTAACTCTTCTATCATTTAAAATGCATGAATGATTTTACTTAAAAATTGTATTTTCTTTACTTTGTAAAATCATGGCTGTACACTATCTGTGTCTTAAATGTAAAGGCAATTTTACCATGAATCCAAATTAATATTTGAACCTGGTCAAAGAAACCAACACAATTAGAACCCAAGAACCTAAGCAAACGTAATATATATATATATATATTCATTCATGTATATATGCCTTCAAATCCATTTTTCAAAAGATAACTGATTATACCAAGTTAAAAGTTACTGAAGAAGACTTATTTAGTATGATAAATAAAAACATTGTGGTACATGTTTCATTATAAATAAATAACACTTTTAGGATGAGAAATAAAAATTTTGGAGTGTGGCCAAATACTTTTGATCGCTAGTGTGCACGTGTGTGTGTGTGTGTGTGTGTATATATACATATATATATACACACACACACACACACACACACAAGAGAGAATAGCAATGAATAAAAGTGACAACAATCAAAATCCAAGTGTAATGGGTGCTATCAAAATACTAAAAATAATGGAAGATAGTGACATAAAGATAACAACAATAATATAAAAAAAACACAAGCCACTTCTTAGACGTGGGAGGAGGCCTTTTCACGTAAGGAAGCAGCTCAGAGTTTCTCTTTAGCCTATCCAATTTCTTGGTATAAGTACTTTTGCATTTTAGGACCTATATTAATTCTAACTGATGATTTATTCTTTTAGATTTCTAAAATTGTAAAAGGAGTAACAGCTATATAAATAAAATCTAAACATTTTCTCAAATTACAGCATCTATTACTCAAAGAAATTAATTTCAAGATTATAAAGATAAAATGTTATATAAAGTACAAACTAATTATACAGTAAATTTTACTGGGAATATAAATTTTCCAATAAAATACCTGGAAACTGGCTGGTTCTTTAATACTTCTTTGAGAAGGGATGCACTTGCATAATATATCATTCTTAGTAATGTTTGAAGGCATTTATGTCGCACTGTAGGTCCAGCCTGCAAAAACAGTAAAAATAAAATTGTTAAATTGAACAGAAAAATAGAGTACTTTCATTACTATCAGATATATCTAAAAGACAAAAACATGTTTTTACATTATCTTACAAGATACCAGGATATCTATACTATCAAACATAAAATTGATTACGTAAGTGGAAAAAATTGTAATAGCAGTAACTTACTGAAGAACTGTAGACTTCATATAATACTGCAAATAAAGTCTGAATGAATGCAGAAGCAAGATCTATGTCTTCTTTGAGGATTTCTTCTCTGGAATCACACTGCTCCACATTTGGGTCAGAAGAGGCTGAAAAACAATTTTAGGTAAAATAAAAATATTTTTAATTTTTTACAGTTCAATATAGATTTAGAAAATTAATTTTAGCCTAAACTAGAAATTATCAATTAAAATTGAGTTTGTAAAAGTTTGTTTCTAAAAAACAATTTGAATAAAAGAAATTAGCCTTATTAACTTGAGAGATACCAAATTTCAGAGGAGTTAAAAAAAATTAAAAAATCACTTACAAGCAGAATGAAGGCATCCAGCAACCAAAGGGTTCACTTTTCTTTGGACAGGTCTTGCAGTTCCAGTATCTTCATTGATTTGCTGCATGGAATTGAAATCAATAGTGTAAGCTCTCCCCATAGTAGACAGACTCACTTCATCTTCTCCAGATTGGTGTGCAGCCTGAAGAGAGTAACAAAGACAGAATCTATTTAAAGTGTATTTGGTACCAATGGTTTTCAGGATGGTATTATTAAGTAAAAATAATACTAAGGAAATGTCAAATTATATATAAGAAAGGCATAAAGAGCCAATCTTTCAACTTACTCATAGCAAATATCAAAAAATGAGAAGAAAAATATTAAACTGATTATAAGGCATTTGAAAAAGAACTTCGATAACAGGAAAGTATGATTTCTATTTGCTACACTTGTCAATCTTGATTAAATTATAAATGATATTGCTTTGTTTAACTTTGTGTAATAATAGACACTACATCTAGATATGTATATTTTAATAGTGAATGATCTATAAATTAGATGTAATAAAACCATTTTGTTTTGTCTTCTTTGCACCATTACTTGATGAAAACTGCAACATGTATTTTCATATGTATGAAAAGTAAAAATTTCAGGTTATATGCCCTACAAGTATATATGACCTTTCAAAAATAGAATTATTTTTTAAAAATCATTTTAAAAAGGTCCTAGATAAATTATAAATATTCTATTGTATAGTTGCTTGAAACTAATCCTCCTTTAAACTGATTTATTACACCAAAAATTGACAATCTGAACAGATTTTAAAAAATTAAAACAATGTAGCATTAAAATATATCCAAGTTAAAAAAATATACTTTATGTATCCTTCTCATTTAAAAAATTAACTATCAAATCGAGCAATTTATTCAAGTTCTGTGATTAAGATGAACATCAAATTAGTCAATTAAAAAAATTAATTATGGAAGCAGACAGAAGTAATTTTGATTAATATAATATTAAAATTGAAATATCAAAAATAATCCAAGAAAAAATTAATTTTACCTCAATTATTCTACTGTCAATCAAAGCATAGGGATGCCACATACCACGATCATCCCTCCACTGCCAAACAACTGCATCTCCACTCACTGAAGAGCCTTTCCTCAACATAGAATCAATAGAAAATATTCCATCTGAAGGTAATTTAGGCATTAATTCACTAGATGAAAGAAAGAAATTAATATTTTAAAAGATTATAAATAAATGGTTACATTAAAGTAATTTTAAATTCATAAAAATAAAGATACATTTATTATAGCATTTAAAATCTTTACCATACTTTGTAGGCAGGTGATTCAAGGGGGAAAAGATCACTTTTAATGAGATACAAAAGAGGTGGGCATTATTTTTTGAGATAATAGGTATAAAATCATAAGAAACATTCAGTAATTTTCCCCAGGCAAGATTTTGTTACATTAATTAATAATTCAAATTTTAACCCACAAATTGGATGCTGAAATTTTAGGTGGCTTCATGCAAAAAAGTAGCCAATCAGAATACATCTTTCAATGATTCCTGATAATTAACCAGTCCTGATCTCTGTAGCATGTGTTATGAGTTAACATGGCTGCCTCCAGCGAAGAAGCGTATGATGTAAACAGGAAAAAAAAAGGTATTTTATCTGCATGTTTCCGTCGAAAATGTGAAGAAGACAAGGACATGCTTCTTAGAATATGTCTCAAAATGGAAATTTTTAGAAGGCCCACAAGCAAAAATAGCTAACCAGGCATACCACCTCATGGTGGGTTTCACCAAACCTGCTATGCACATTTCACAGATTCTCAGTGAATTGAAAGAACTCAGGAAAACATGGAAAAAATACTAAAGGTAAATTTAAGTTTTTAATAATGTGACTTATTGATACACAGTTCTGATTTCATTAGATTCACATTATTGTTTACAAAAACCCTGACAATCCCAATTTTTTAAAAAGTTTTTTCAATTACTCTAAATGCATTGCACATTGAATTCTTCTGCTAATTCTGATAGTAAGCATAATGCATGATTTTATAAACATCCATTGGTCCAATTAATAATGATTCATCAGGTGATTATAAACTACTAGGAACATCTAATTTTATTGCTTTTATCACAGAAATTTATTCATCATTTATAAAAATGTCTGAAACTTTAAAAAAATATTTTTTATAGAAAAAAAGATTGAACAATATTTTTAAAACAAAAAAGAATTCTTAGTAAAGTATGACCAGAAATATACGAGCTTTAAAGTTTGTTTACATTTCAATATGCTGTAATTTTCTTTTTCTATTAACTCAATTTTTAACCATTCAAAAAATGTAATAATAGAAAAAAACATCTTAATAATCATGTGACACATTATCAATCAGCCTTACAGAAACTTTTGCATATTCCTAAGATACACAAAAATAATTGTTAAAAGTTTTAATGAAATGTTCTGGATTTATCAAATAATGGTTTTATATTATTTTGAATTTGTTGAACTTTTGTATATCCTGTTTTTTTTTGTCAGTTACTGACTTCAAATGCATATTAAACCCATGAATATATTTATTTTTACAGGATCTCCATCTCAAGATAACAACTACTGAAAATGATGAACCACCAGCAAAAAAAAAAAAAAAAAGAAAAGAAAAGAAAAAAAAGAAAAAAAAAAAAAAAAAAAAAAAAGATTCTTTGTTCCTATTTTGATCAACCATCTTTGCCACCAAGATTAAAGCATATTTTACCAGATGTTTGTGTACTCTGCCAAAAGGTAAAAACAATGGTGTGCAGAGTATCTGGCAGGAGAAACAGAGAAAATCTGGTAAAATGTCCAACAATTGATGCAGTTAATTTAAAACGAGCAGCAAAAGAAATTGAAAATGAAACACTGCTCATGCAAATTAGAAACAAAGATTGCGTGGTGATCAAGGTGAAGTCTCATAACTCCTACTACCTTGACTTCACCTGCTACTTGACCAAACCAAGCAAAAGTGAACAGACAGGGCAAAGTTCATATGGGAAAGCATTTGAGATTTTGGCCAAATTAGTTAACAACCAAATTATTGAAAACAAGGAAATAAGACTGAAGAAGTTGAAAGAATTGCTTGTCAAGAAACATATGGAGTTGATGCTCACTCATATAAAATAGGATATTTAAAACAAAAGTTAATATAAAATTTCCTCAGCTGTGCTACATCACTCCTAAAATGAGGTTGCAAGGTGACATTGTCAATGCAAATGACATTACAATATCTTCTCTTGTAGAAGAAAAAAAACTACTTCATCAGGAAATACTGACCACTACTCCAAGTGAAACAGACTCATCAGAAAATGACACTGACTTGTCATCACAACAGCAAACAAGTCATGCATACTCAGATTCAAATCTTATCTAACTTGTATATGATTGCTATGAATCTGTGAAATGATTGGACAAATTCAACCTTCTTTGTTATGGCCAACAGCAGAAACATTAAATTTGCAAGAGCCTGAAAAGACAGCACCCTACATTTTATATAAATTTCTTGCATAGACAGTTGGGGCATCTGAAGAATTAGGTACAGAAAACATAGTGGACACATTTGCATCTGTCCACAGAAAGCTTTTATCCATTTCACAAGACAATATTCTTGGCTTCTAATGGACATACATTAATGCCAAAACATTTATCACTTAGAATGGCTGTACGCCATCTGTCTGGATCTGCTCAATGGATTGGTTTGTTAAATCATTTGGGACATTGAGTTCCTAACTCAGTGGTTATAAATCATGATATAGCACTAGCTGAACTTGATATGGATCAAGGAGAAAATTCTCTTCCATCCACTATCCAGCCAGGTATTCCAACAACTTTGGTATGGGACAATAATAATGATTTTGGCAAGGAGACTTTATCTGGGCATAGAACAACCCAAAACACAACTGAAAATACTGAAATCAATTTCAACACACTTTTGAATAAAAGTTGATAATGATGTTATATTTTACCACTTTGTTGTGAAGGAATCAACTTTGAAATTATACAAAATCACAAATACATTTCAGATTAAAATAATGTATCTAGCTACAAAAATATAATAAATGTGTGTGACAAGTAATATTGGTAGAATATAAGTGCCTCTATATGAGGAATATAAAATTTATCCAAAAATGCATATTTAAGTTATACATAAAAAATATTGAAGTAGTATCTTAGAAAATGCCTGAAACAAACAAAAAAAAAGTTTTCTTTTTACAAATATTCTAAACTTTGAAGCACACTATAAAGTCCAATATCTATATAGTAAATGATGCAGAATTTAATTGGAATAAAACGTGCTAAATTACATGTTTGTATGTTTATTGGTTTTGGTGCTACTAGAGTTTAAGTCAGACCGCATGTTTTATTTGAATGATTGATGACCATCTTTAAATATGGTTACTATTCTCACAAATGTGCAACGTTTATGCTTGGGGAAAAAAGTATGATGTTCAGAAGTCTATTGACATTTATTTGCAACCATTTTTTTCTACCCCAAATGGAGGTCACTGAATCAAAAATCTAGAGTAATATTGACCTTTAGGCCCATAGCCTATTGTGCATCTCAAAATTATTTGAGCTGAAATAAAAATATTCTGTAAATTTTGTAATGCTTTATGTTAAAAATTAGATTATACTATGACCATCAGTTCAGTTTTTAGTAAGGCATATATATATTTGAAACTATGTTAATCCTGATAATATCCCTAAAATTATCAAATTTGTTTCTAGTTATTTCTATGGATCTTTAATAGATACAAAACAAGTGTAAATGTTTTTTATAAACAATCATGAAACTTGCAATTTTTTTTTCATGGTGAAAAAGCTGGAAACCACATATTTTTGCAGTATCTCTACATAGGTTACATTTTTTTGAACCAGACTTAATATATTTAAACATAAAAGGATAAAAATATAAACTTTTTTGATAACATTACTTTGAATCTTTTAAATCAGTAATAGAGGATTTTTAAGTCATTTTGTTTCTTTAAAATTTGATAAACAAAATATTCATAGCACTTGTCTCTGAGTATGTCATGCATTTATTTATGTCCTTTGTTGAAATATCTTTAAATCTTTGTGAACATAAACATTTAATAAGTTTACATTTAAAGTAGTGATCACAGTCAGTAATATATTAAATGAAATTCCATGTTTGCAACTTTTTGATAACATTCCATATACAACAAAAATAAAAATTTTGTGCATAGGTAAATCAATGTTAAATTTTTTTGCATCGCAAATCTTTTTTATGAGATAATCATCATTTAAGTATCTTAAGTTTTGTAAATGTTATAGTTGTAGTGACAATTGGAGTGAAAATCGCCACTCACCTCAGTGAAAATGTCAGCGCATATACTCCGTGTGCAAGATTTTTTTTTTTTTTTTACTTGAAAAAACATGGCTGCTCTGAGCGAGTTTATATTGCAAATGGTCACGTATTTTCACTCCAACAGTCAAGTAAAACCATGGAGAGTGAAGATTCGCATATAAATGAGGGCAGGCAGAAAATAACATAAAAACAACGAACGTCATCACTCTAGATTTTTTTGCTTTTGCGTTGGACATGAATTGATTAGAGGAGAAACAGCGGTCAGTTTAAAGAGACAAAGGAGAGGATAATTGTTGAATACTAAAGGAGAGTTTTGGTCAGAGAACAGTCTTTTTTTTGTCGTTGAGAGATGCGACAACAACTCTACTTGGCACAATAATTTTAAATATAAATTTGATTATAAACTTAGAAAAATCCTACTTTTATAACAATAAAAATGCCAGCAAAAAGAATAGCTTCATGTAGAATAAGAGAAAAATTTATCCAACAATATAAAATCATACTTTGGTTGGTTGTTTGGGTCTTTGTTGTAGGTTATTTAATGCCAAATCCATTTTTAAAACATAATCAGTTCGATTTCAAACAATTCAGTTAAGCATGAGTACACAGTTTAATTGTCAAAAACATTTCTATTTCAAGCAATTCAGTTTAGCCAAACAGGTCTAATTCAGCTAATTCAGTTTACTATAAGTATAGATTTTCTTTACACACAGTTAAATGTCAAAACAGTTCTATATTAAACAATTCAGTTCAGCATAAGTACGCAATTTAATTGTTGTGACAAGGAAATATGACACCCTAATACATTCTTTGGGTTGTGGGAGAAGTAGGTGCGGCTCACCAGTCAGAGGCCGACTATAGTGGCAAGCAAGAATCAGCAGACTATAGTATTAAGCAGAATAGTCGAAGTGGGAGGGCCATTTCTCGACCCTCTCTATTAGTACAAGCTGACAGGGGCATGAGAAAACCTCATTCTCTATTAGCCATGTATGCATCAGCGGAGAAGCAAACCTGCGACCATGATTGGTACTGAGGAAGAAGCCGCCAAAAAGCCAACATATGGTGAATTTTCAAATCACGGAAACTTGTCAGTTGCAGTTTATTCATCAAAGGGTAAAGACACATAATGAGTCACCATTTATTCGTCGCAAGATGAAGACACATAAGGAGCTGCCTTTTGTTCATTGAGATAAAACTAAGGACAGAATTTGGGATATGGAAGAAACCCAAATTCCAAAGTCATGCCGCGCAGAGAACGCTAAGAGAAAAAAAAAAAAAGAAAAGCTTATCCTTTGAATGAACCAGCACTCCGAGGTATGGTGAGCCTCATTAAACAAATACCCAAAGAAAAGACTTGTCCATGAGGAAAGAGACAGTCATTAATCCTTGTCTTATCTGAAATAAGACGTGTATCCTTCTACCAACACATTATGGAAACCCAATAATGAGGGGAAAAAGAGAAGAGAATAAATTTCACAAAATCCCAAATGAACATACAATTTAAGTATATTCAAATTTATCTTGCTGCATTCATGCTGACATGAATTAAAGACAAATTACGGGAGGAAAGAACAGCTCTGATAAGATAGAGGAGAAAAGAGGGAACATTCCCCCAGTGATAAACTTGAGATTTAGAGCACAAGCTCTACCATTGAAGCCTGAAGGAAAGCAGAACATGTCTACCACTGACGAACTATATTCTCACCTTCCGCCATTAACAGATTAAATGGGGGACCTCGTCCAGGATACGGATATTTTAATGGAGGTTCTTCCGAGATACAGAAAAACTTTCTTGCTCCTGACTTTTACCTGAATTGTTTTTTCTTTGTTTTTTTTTTTTTATTCAATAAAAGAATATTGTTATTAATCTTGTTAACCCAAATAAGGCAGTTCAGAGTCCTTTCCTTGTTGTGGAAGAATCGTATTTGTTGAAGACTTTGTATTTGAGAGGAAAAGCAAGCCAGTTAGCTGTGTTGACTTTTAATAATTCACCTATAACTCACCTAGTGGCTTTAAAATGTGGTTCCACTAGGGTGTTTGTGATATCTGTAACATTAAATAGTGTTCAGCAAACCACAGCCAACGTCTGTGCCCTGCGCTAACTGGTGGACTTGGCAGGAACAAACAGCACCCTGCAAGCTCGCTGGGCACATGGTGGCATAACATTGTCAAAAACATTTCTATTTCAAGCTATTCAGTTTAGTCAAACAGTTCTAATTCAAACAATTCAGTTCAGCCTAAGTACACAGTTTAGTTCTATTTAACCCAAAGATAGGGCCCTATCAGGTGCTACCATTCCGGGCCAGAGTGGACCTGGGAGCAATGGCAATGAAGGGGTGCTCCGCATTCCCCAAAGCTCCAGCATTCACTGGGACCTCACCATCAGATTGTTCAGTGTCATATCCAGGACACTCATTTGGAGAGGTCTTACCCCTCTGCAGAGGTGCAGTCAGTGTATTCTACAGCCCTAGCCAACTGGGCAATACACAGAATTAAATGTCAAAACAGTTCTATTTCAGATAATTCAGTTCAGCATAAGTACACAGGTTAAATGTCAAAACAGTTCAAGTTTAAATAATTCAGTTTAGCATAAATACGCAGTTTAAATGCAAAAAACAGTAAACTCAAGAAACCATGGTTCAGTTCTATTTAACCCATAGATAGGACCCTTATCAGGTGCTACCACTCTGGACAAGAGTGAACCTGGGAGCAATGGCAATAAAGGGGTACTCCGCATTCCCCAAAGTTCCAGCATTACTGGAACCTCACCATCAGATTGTTTAGTGTCATATCCAGAACACTCAGGGGGGGGGGGGTCCTTACCCCTTTGCAGAGAAGCAGTCAGTGTATTTTACAGCCCCAGCTGACTGGGCAATGTGATACTTTGAGAAAGGAAATAAAAATTAAATGAGTTAGCTGAGAAGAAAAAATACTTACCCAATCAAGCATACAATTTCATATAACTCTTGAGGTGTCCTTGAAATGAGCTAAATATAAAAATTAAGATTTTAAATTAAATTCTTTATTCATTGATCCTTAATGATAAAATATTAAATACAAATTAACATTTAAATTTGATATGGATAAAATAGATTTCAAAATATTGCAATAGAAATTATCAACTTCAGCTTTAAATGGAAAATTTTAACAGAACCCTTCATTTTTTATAAAAAAGGTAAAGTGGGAGGGAAACAAATATTCAGACACTTACAGATTTTTAATTTTTGGTATTTCCAACTAATGAAAAAATATACTTTTCATATAATTAACAGTACACAGGTGCATGATAACTAAATATGTATAGAAAATAAGAAAAAATTTGATTTAATACAAATAAATCCCATTTATCCCTTTTAATGGGTGAAAAAAGTATTCATACAATACAAAAAAGAATACAATCTTCATAGAAAAGCTATTATTCACTTCTAGAGCAACCAGCCTCTCTGTGTAGTTCTCAATTAATGGTTTGCAAATTTTAGTTGATATTTTTTTCCATTATTCTTCACATATGGTCTTCAGATACAGGGTGTTTGCTGGAGCTCTCACAATTGGATTTGAATTTTCATATAACACCACAAATTCTCGATTAGGTTTAAATCTTGGGCCTGACGTGGCCATTTCAGGATATCTAAATTATTGAAGTAAGCCATTTCATTGTAGATTTTGCAGTGTGCTAAGGATCATTATCTCGTTGAAAGATCCAATCAGGAGGAAGTTCAAGATTTTCAACCAAAACCATTAAATTTGCTTCCTATATATTCTGATTTGCTGTGGCATTCATTCTATCATCTATTACTGATGTGTTTCCAGTACCTTTTGCAGAAAAAAACATCCCCAAACTATAAAAGCTACCACCTGCAAATTTCACTGCTGGAACTGTGTTCTTTGGTTTGAAGGTGTCATCATCTTTCCTCTATACATGATTTCGAGAATTACATCCACACAAATCAATTTGGATTTAATCTGTTCATAATACTCTTTCCCAATATGATTTTTCCTTATCCTTATGTTCACAAATGAATTTCAACCAGGCATCTGTGTCTTTTCAATAGCAGAGTTTTCTGAGGGGAGTATAACTTTAGATGAATTTTATTACTTATTGTCCATTTAGTGACAAAGATTCCTGATAAAAGCAAATACTCCTGCAACTCTTGACGAGTGAGTAACCATTGGATTTTGTTTAATTTGACACATTAATTTCCTTGATCTTGAAGAACTCTTCTGTAGAGCAGCTGTTCTTTGGTTTTCAACAGTTTTGCATGTTTTATACCTTGCAATAAATAAACTAATTGAAGTAAATGGAATATTTAGGTTGTCTGACATTTTCCTGTAACTTATCTTCCTCTAAGAACTAAACAATCAGTTTTTTTTGCAAATTTGTCAATTCTTTACCTCTTGCCATGATGATAACCTTTTTGCATAAATATCAATTACAGAATGTTCTGTTGTTATTTTTAGCCTAAAAAATAACATTATTGCAACATTCTACAATATTCCACTTAAATAATCATAAGTATTAAAGTAATTTAAAATTTTTAGAATCTGAAATTTACATTGTACAAATACTCCCCACCCTGCCTAATTAAAATGGACAAATGGGATTTATTTCAATTAAATCAATTTTTCCCCTTCCGTTTTCTATACATATTTAGTTATACATCTGTGTACAGTTAATTATATGAAAAGTACGTTTATTCATTAGTTGGAAATACAAAAAAATTAAAATTTGTATGTATACAAATATTTGCCCCCACCTCTAACTGTATATTTGTTTTCATCCCACATGAATATTTTTTCAGGCTATTTTAACTGTTTCTGTTAAGTATTTTATATATATATATATATATGAAGAATGAAAGAAAGGTTTAATTTCTGACTCATTATGCAATGGAATAATGAAAACTTATTCTTTTAAACTAAAATCTCAATCTTTTTGGTTCTCAATATTCAGTAACATTCAGATAATTTTGAACAGAACCTTCATTTTGTTCTCATCCCATATTTATGTTTTTTCATGCTATTTTTGTTTCTGTCATATCTACAGAAACTAAGTGATAAATACTATGTAAATACTTTTCTGAACTTCTGCTATTACTTACTAGAAATAACTAATGTATATTTCAGGAAATAATCTAATACTTTGACAATTTTAAAATGTTTTAATACTTTAGTTAAGTTACTCACTTCAATATTTTGTGAAGCTTGATCTGAAGCACCAACCAATAAGTAGCATAAAGTTTCTGCTATTTCTGGGGAAAAAAGAAAACTGAATATTAATACAAAATTTTTTTTTAAAAATTAACATTTGAGGGAACAAAATCTAAATCTAGGTGAAACAAAAAACAAAAAAATTGACAAAACATTTAATAAAAAGATTCATACTTAAAACTATAGCTGGGTATCTCATGATATATTATGGTTAGCAAGTTAATCCCACAGATCAATTACAGAGAAATCAGTTTAATACTCACAAGATGCCCTATACTTGTGACCTTGTGCCAAACCTAAGCTATTAGTTTGAATAAACCTCACATGGTTTAATGATTAGAAAGAAAGGCTAGCAAACTATTGTTAGTGAGTTCAAGTCACACTGAGTGGCCTTGTGCCAAACTAAGCTTAGTAAATGGTTACTTTGAAATTTTGATTTCTTTGTTTTAATGGAATATCAACCATCATATTTTATTCAATGCTAAAGTCATCATTGTAGAAGAATAGTAATACTATTTAACAAATAGGTGGGCAAAATTTTAAGCAGACTGAAAAATTTTTAAAAAAAAGCCTTACTCTGTTTCAGCAGCACCACTGCCAAGTCAGGACAACTGCCACACATAACAGCTAACATCCGTATTACCATCACAAAAGTCCCAGTATTTATTATAGGAGGACTCACAACCAGCTGCAATAGAAATGTTACACTACTTTCAAATTTAGTCAAGATTAAAGTATGATGAGGATACTTTAGAAAAAAAAAAAATTCTTTACATCAAAAATTTCTACAGAAAATCCAATTAGTTATTCTGACAAACTTTAAGATTTCAGACACTAATAATCCTAAACATTACACTTAAAATAAGTGTAAACATATTTAAGTATTCTACAATTATTTTTTTTTTTTTAAATGACACTACCAGGTCAGCTTAATTTTGAAAGGGCATAATTTCTTCAAAAGTAATTTTCCTGCATCTAGTTATCGACACATCTGTTGAAACAAAATGTGCTAACAATCAAGTATGAAATTAAAATTCAGTAAACAAGAATTTTTTTAATATAATTATTATCAAGTAAATGTAATATATAGGAAGAAAAAACTATAAATCAAAATTTGACCTGTGAATAGGCATTCTTTCAAATATCAGTTGTGTTGATATTTTTGTGAAAAACTGGCTCAGTTCACAACATGCAGACATAAATGAACCTAGTTGTAAAGATTACACATGCCAAAACATTATGAATACATAACCTGTAACCAAATGAGTTTTTCCCTGCTGGTTCAACACCAAAAAGCCGGAACACTAATCCACAAGGGACAAATTCTTGTCTAACACCGAATATTCCTTTCTAATCCACCATCTTTCGTATGTGTGCTCACTTGACCAACTCACTATGTGAAATGTCAAAAAGTCCCCACTCAAACTTTCCCCCAGCATTTTAATATGCCAAGTCACAGCCAGCTGACCAATCAATGCACATTACTTCCTTTAAAAATGAAAGCCAGATAATTTTAGCTTTCTATGAGTTCACTTTGCATAAAAAAATGTCACTGCTGCATGTCGTGAGAATTGAACCTTGAATCAAGTAGGAAAGATTGCCTGCTTCAAGGAGTTTCTCTCTTGAATAAGATATTATCATAACAGAGCAGATTGGAGCTACGGAGTCTAGATTTAATAATCAAAAAAAATATTCGGTGTGGATTTTAGAAGATTGGGGCAGTACACTGACAAACTGAGAATAAATGTTCTTTTTGTTATTTGAAATGAATAGAAAATAGGAAAAGCAGAATGTTTTCTAAAAAGCCAGAGATGTCTTATTTTTATAAAACAAGGAACAATGCGGATATTAGAAGAATAAAATCAGTACACTGTTTTTTTGAAGAGCGATACAAGAAAGAAACGAGAAATATTGTTTAATTTTTGGCTGGAGAACAAAATGAAAAACATATGAAATTGATTTTTCTAACCAGAGAAAGAAATAAAGGAAAGCTAAAATTGGAGAGACCACTAGTCTCAAAGTAGGAAATAGGGTCACGAAGGGGTCTGCCAAATGCAGGCTAATTGTATTGGGGGGGGGGTCAAACTTTGAAAAAAAAATGGTAAATTTTGATTTAATTTTGGAAGTGAGTAATCTGCTGGATATGACGTATCAGTCACATGAGAAAGGATACACTCCTACAGAGAGAACTCATGAGAGAGGAGGGAGGCAACAACCACATTGTAGCAGAAGTTGTACAGAGGCAACCAACCTCCCCCTCTGGTGACAGGCACAAGGATTCACTGTTGGTGTAGTAGAGAGCAACAGTGAATGGAATCAATTGTTGAAGCTTAATTGACAAGAAGGTCATTGATGAGATACGACTACTTGGAAATAAGAGAAACAATTATATAAGCTCAGTTTTTGCCGAAAAGTGACAGAGTCAAAGAGTTATTATGGAGTTGAAACAAAGCAGGAAGGAACTCCTGTAAAAAGAGCTTTGCTCCAGATTTGGAGATAACCAGATCTTCTGACATCTCTGCTGTTCCAACAAACTGAAGATAAGAATTAACATTAACGAATTGAGTGAGGAAGGCTGACCATGGATTTAGACTGACCATCACAAGATAGGGGCTTTATCCCGAGACATTCCGCTTCATATTTATGGGGAATGGAACATCGAGATAACATTAATTTTTCTAACTATTAATTGTTCTTTTTCTGACTAAAGACATTATTTATCATCCTCTGGACTTCAACATTTTCTTTTTATTATCGAATGATCAGCCAGTCAAGTTATTTTAACTTTTGGTGTAAACACTGGATTCAGCTGTCTGGATCTAAAAATTCACAACATGGGCAGACGACTGGTTCAACTGAGATTTGATCTCCCACCTAGGAAGGTCAGACGTCGATTGATCGAGTGAATGGGTAGGTGACATTATCCTTATATTATTTCAAAAACAAAGACTTCAGTGTTGCCCAGGTCATCAAACAACTGTTTTCAATTCCATTAATTACTTATGAAAAGAAGCAACAAATTCATTCAGTAAAACCTCCAATAAGAAACTTGCAAAACCAGACCTGAGAAAAAATCCTTTAGAGAGCTTGTAGAATCCATGCCTGATCATATATGAGTTGTTCTACAGGCATATGGAGGACTAACATCTAATTAGGCAGGTAATGTCTTGGTTCATCAATGTTTGTCTCAATGTTATATGTGGCATATGTAAAAGAAATGCTATTTTCTTCTCTCTGCCTGTTAAGAAAATAGGAGTAACAACGTAAGTTCTAACTGAAAACTGATACATTACACTCCTGAAATTCCGGAAATAATTAAATCCCACCTCAGACATTACACTTTAGTGAAAGAATTATTACTCTTTCTATCAGCATATAATAGTTGAAATAAATTTAATTTGCTAAATGTCACCTCTCTTCTCCACCTTTTCCTGTCCTGATTGATCTACTGAATGAGAGAATTCATGAGCAGATTCACTAGACAACAAAATATAATAGTGCAACAGTCAGGCAGTGATCAGGAACAACAAATCTATGATACTAAGAGAATTCACTTATAATTGGTAGTATTATCTTATTTCATAATTATACTTTATTTGGTAGACTGTGACTAGGGTACTAAAAAGCAGCTTGTGATTGCATTATTTTTTGTAATGAGGATATTTCTTCATTTGATACCACCATAGCAGTCTTCAAAATATCAAGACAACACTGTTTCATTGCCATCAGGTTGAATAGATTTCCCCAGACAAGATTTGGAATAATCAAGACATGACTAAAAAACTTTAAACAGGAAGTAATAATATATGTCACAAGACACTGAAGAAAATACTAACATTTAAAATACAAACATTTTTTCCATTAAAGTTTTAATATCAAATAAATAAAGTTACATCTGACATCAATTGAAAGCATTAAAAAATAATTACATGCATGCAAAAGAAAATAGAAGCAAGCATTTACCAATTGCTGGATATTAGTCAAAAGGCCATGAACAGCAATCTCCTTTAGAATTCTTTGATCATGTTGAAAGTTGTCAACAAGACGGGAGAAGCAAAGGCAGCAGCTTTCCACTGATTTCTTATCCTTAAATATAATAGTATTCAAAAAAAAAAATTATTAAACTATGAGAATCAAGTATTTCTACCTCTGCATATATATTAATTAGATTAAGTTTTAAGGTACATGTTGTGTGGCACGATAATGAGTATTCATGTGAGTGCGTGTGTTTATATATATATATATATATATATATATATGGATATATGGATGGATGTGTGGGTCTCTGTGTGTGTTCATGAATGAGTGGCCAAGGAGGGCATCTTATCTCCAGCATCTTTGAAGCGGCGCTGATTTGTCCAGAAGACCTTTCTTTGTTTATTTTGGCGCGAAGACCAAAAAGAGACGGTGAATGACATAAGTCAGTCCGGAGCAGAGGGTGAGTCAGTTAGGGGTGAGACCCCGAAGCAGTCAGTCCAAAGCAGAGGGTCAGACATAGAAATCAGGATGGGACTCCGAGACTCCTGAGCATGGAATCAAGACACAGCAATGAAGACAATGGCCAGATGAATCAGTATTTTTGGCAGTTGTGTAGGACTTTCGCAGAATTCTAGCATTAGTCATAACAAATACACACAAAATGCTTAAAAGTGTCAGACTTCACCTTCTTGAGTTTTGCAGTTCTAAATCAGTGTTTGTTTGTTTCTTCTTTCCACCCTGTTTGCTGTTTGTTTTTTTTGTACAACTTGTTTCACACACGTAAGTCAAGTATTAAATCAAGACTAACATATGAAACAGAAAATAAATCTGAAACTTATCGCAGAGGAAACATCCCAACAGGTATAATCATCTAAGTATATTTATTTCATTCTGGATAAATCTACACATACTTTAACCTTTAAAATAATCTTATGTAACTATGGCACTGTTTTATAAGAGAATTTTTTTTTATTCTAATCAGTTTGGAAGAAAAATAAAACATGAAAAATTTGTAAGGGTGCAATTTCATAAAATAAAGTTCTTTAAGGACGGTTTCAAGTTTTTATTTTCATGTAAAAATCTATATACATATTCAGTATGGCTTATTTAAGAAATAAATGCAAAATTGAGTATTTTCCCCTCCATAATGAAATACTAAACATTTAGAAGGTAGTACAATAACCCATTAAAAAGATATTTTTTAAAATTCTATACCCAAATAAAGTTGCAATTTATGCAAGTAATATATAGGTGATGATAATACAGTTTACCTGATGATTCAGTCGAGCACTAAGTAATGGCAATGACTCTCTGATATAATGGAATTCTTCAGCACTAAGATTTTGAACACAATTAGCAGTGATAGTCAATGCTGATCTCTGAGCTGATATTGAAAAAAAGTCCAAGTACATCAGACAGGCAGCTATTCCACCCTAAAATAAGAAAATGCACAATTAGTTTTGTACTAAAACTGTAAACAAAAATGAAGTATTTTATTTTTCTAAATATCAATTCAAGTCAAATTCTAATAATAAAATCTGTTTTAGAGTTTAGATGTTTTATATGTATGAATTTCAATTACGAAAGTCAAAGGAAAAGTAGAATCTGAGAAAAACTGACAATTTTTTTTAAACATCAGTATGATTATATAGACACTGAAATAATCTGAAAGATTATATATAAACATTCAAATGGGATCAATTTAAACAGCATTTATTTTATCATATATTTAAAAAAATGGATTGGGGGGGGCACAAAAATCCCTATAACTGACTTATATACAAATATAATGGAAAATTGTTCATTCAAATTTTTTTTTTTTTTTTAAAAATGCTACTTAAAGAAAAAGTGTTGGAGTTAAGATTTTAAAAAGTGCCCCACTTCCATTCATTGAACAATTGATTAGTCCAAAAACTGAATGAGCTTATAAATGTAAAAAATGACTTGAAGAGATATATACTATTGTAAAAGAGTAAAGAATTATTCCTATCAAAAAGAACACATTGGAAATTTTGCATAAGTTTCTCTAATTATTTTAATATTTTTAATTAATTTGTTCAAGACTTTTTCCAAGATAATTTTTCACATTAAAACTACCAAGTTCAATCTGGAGAGATCATGATTTTACTGGTTTTTGTTGTCTTTTTATTTTCTCCATACCTATAATTGTTCATGTACTTCAGAAAAATAAACAGAACACATATTTTATAAAATAAACAGAACACATATTTTAAAGAACTTGCTTAATTTACCAAATCAATTTATAAACAAATCTCCTTGAGAGCTGTGAATTTTAGCAACCTTATAAATAACTATTTAAATAATTTCCAAGGTTAACTTTTGAACAAGGTTAAAATTTCATGAATTATGTGGAGAGTAGTGATTGAAAAAGAATTCATATATACTTAGATTTGTTACCTTAAAGTGTATTTAATCAAAAATAATAGTTCTTAAGCTTGATTTATTTAACTTAATTCAAATGGTAATTTAATCAAATAAAAAATGTGGCAACAAATAATTATTCAACATTTACCAGAATAAGAGTTTGAAAAGATACCAAATGTCAAATAAAAACATATTTTTACAAAATTGGACTAAGAAAAACTTACATTGACAGCTTGTAAAATAGCTTTACTATGTCTTTGTGACAGCATCTCAAGTGCAGTGAGTGCCTGTTCTGCAACATCCATACACTGAATCACTTGTAACTGAAAAGAAAAACCACTAAAATTACACTTTAATTTACTTTTCCTGATAAAAATATTTTATTATGTCATCATTTTATCTTTTATCAAATAAAATTTTTTTTACAAATATTTCTTGAATTTACTGTCAAGCATTTACTTGTTAACTAAGAATCTTAAGCAACTCCTAACCAATTCATTTTCTTTCAATGAGAAACTTTAGAAATTCAAAAATAGTTTAAAGTGTAACTGATTTTTCTTTTTGAAAGTTGGTTTCTAACAATCTATTGACAGTATTCAAAAGCATTTATTACAAAATAGCCAAGCTAAATATCAAACCTTTTCAAGTGTAATTTTTTTCTTTCAAATGTAAAAACAAATTTCTTTAAAAAAGAATGAATTTATGTAATTCCTAATGTAAGTTACCTTTTCTAGAAAGACAGGCACAGCATCAACAACAACAGCTGAAGAACGAGGAAGGGCTTCCATCATGTATGTCAATGCTCGACAAGCATGATTCATCATGTCAAAATTATGGTCCATCTGTAGCAGTGTTATAAGAGCAGGGACAACCTGTTTTACAGGAAAGCCAGCAAGGGTATCTTCATTACCCATTACCAACAACTAAAAAAATTAATAGCAATGTACATTGTCAGTAATATTTAACCAAAAAATTCAACATGCAAAGCTTCTATTTTACTACATATTACTGGATGCAGAGTAAAGTTAACCTTGGGTTTCATTTTGGGTATAACATGTATAAAGAAATTTTCAGAATGAAAGAGCAGGATAAAATATACAAATACTATTTGCAGTTTGTATAAGATAAATAAGTAAATATAACACCATTTTGTAAAGATGAAATGTCTCTGAATCCTGTACATTAGTATCATTTAGTTGGTTGGTTGTTCGGGTTTTATGGCATATCAATCTTTGTAGGTTATTTAATGACAAATCCATTTTTATATAAATGGACAGTTCTATTTCAAACAAGTACTAGTTTAGCAAAAGTACAGTTTAGATGTCAAAAACATTTCTATTTCAAGCTATCCAGTTTAGTCAAAAAGTTCTAATTCAAGCTATTCAGTTTAGTATAAGTAATTTTTGTCCACAGATGTCAAAACTTTTCTCTTTCAAATAATTCAACTTAGCATAGAACAGTTTTAATGTCAAAAACGGTTCTATTTCAGACAATTCAGTTAAACATAAGTACACAGTTTACAAGTCAAAACAGTGCTATTTCAAGTAATTTACTTTAGCATAAGTATGCAAATTAGTTCTATTTAACCAATAGATAGAGCCCTATCAAGTGCTACCACTCCGGGCCAGAGTGGACCTGGGAGCGATGGCAATAAAGGGGTACTCTACATTCCCTAAAGCTCCAGCCTTACTGGAACCTCACCATCAGATTGTTTAGTGTCATATCAGGACACTCGTGGTGGTGGTGGGGGGGTCTTACCCCTCTGCAGAGAAGCAGTCGGTGTATTCTACAGCCCCAGTTGACTGGGCAAAGTATCATTTGATGTAGCTGATAAATTATCTAAACTTCAAAAAGGAAACATACAGATACAGATCTTAAAAATAATTTCTATTTTTAAAAGGCTAAATAGTAAAAAAACTTAACTAAAAGCTAAAACTGAAACAGGCATATTTTATGTTTATAACAGTTTGTTTTTTTTCATTGTGTCTTAGAAAACATTACTATCACAGTAATTTGATTCTAAAGATCTGTTTGTTGGACAATCTCCATAAACAGTTCTTTTTTAAAGACAGTCAAAAGCCAAATTCATGCTGGTGGATGCTAAAAACATAAAAGACTTACCTGACACATTTCAATAACAGCTGTCAACTGCTGCCCTTCATCATTTACAGCTTGTAAACCTTGCAACAACTGTTGAACTTTGTTCACTGTAATAAGAAAATTGATATTGTTAAGCTCAATTTTTTAACAATGTGTCACAATTTTCCTCCATTTCCCTGAAAATGAGAATACGATTGCATTGTTAATACTCAATATCTCAATGAAAAAAAAAAATGGTTTAAAAATATAAAAAGAATACAATTGAACGAGTTTTAGTATAAATTTAGTGCTCTTAATGGATTTGGCAAAATAAAAAGAAAATCACAAACCTGGTATCATTTTGAATATTTAGATTACTGTGGCAACAACAGTTAACTTAATTTTGAGTATATCCCAAAAATTATTTACGAATTTGGCATTTAAATTTGAATTAAATTTTTCTTCAAATCTTAAATCTGGTAAAAGAACATAAAAAGACTAGCATAAAAAGTGGCATGCAGCAAATGAGAAGTAAGCTCAAGTGATACTAACGAAAACAATAATGACAGAATAATAAAAAGAAAAACTGATATAAACATTCAGCCAACAGTGAGAACAAATATTTCTTTGTTGAATAGTTTCAGGTGGGAAGGGATCACTATAACAAAGATAGGTGTATTATACTAGGATATTATGATTGGTTAGTCCAAATGGTTTAAAACTATCAGAAGTAAACATCAGTAGAATAATGAACTTACTGGTGCCCCCCGCCATTGTTCGGTGGAGTAGCTGATGCATGCGTGGACCAAGGGCTCCAAAGAGATGGGATGGTAAGCCACGCGCTTCTAATAATGCTGCAAATAAAAATAAAAGTCAATCATAAAACATGAGAAATAAAGATGAATAAGCCAAGCAAAATAATTGGGATAAATATTTTTTAGCTAAGCATAAGCCATTACACAATGAAAAATATGAAGCAAACACATAAAAAGGACAACTTTAAAACTAAAAAGATAGAGTAAATAAAAGTAAAAACAGCTAAAAATCAAATATAACTAGGAATAAATAATTTTCTCTTCCATAACATAGCAAAAAACAAAAAAACAAAAGACGAGTGAATTCGTGTAAAATTCAAAAATAAAATATTAAAAACCTAAATTTGAAACTGAATCAACTTCAGTATATGATTAAAATAATTTCAGGAATTATCTCCATTCAATATATATATATATATATATATATATATATATATATATATATATATATATATATATATTGCAGCCAAATTTATTGAAAATAGGACACAGAAGTTTAATTAGGGTTAATTACAATGGATTATTTAATAAAATTACCAAACCCTACAAGAAACAATTTAAAACAAATTCCACAATATTAAATGCTTAAAAAATATATAAAATCAGATTGTTATGACTCAATGAAATTATAATACAATTAGCTAGCTTTAGGTTCTAGTCCACTGTCAAGTTTTGATTTTTATCATTCTGATGGATTTTAATCATCATAAGACTAAAATGTTTGAGAGATACCATACAGATAAAATATATATCATCCTCAGGACAACTGTTTTGTACACCACTTTCATCACCAACAACAATTTTGTGACAAAATTCAGTTCAATTCAATGACAATAAGAACACCAACTAGAGAGATTTCTACTAAGACCTCAACAGCTAATTTCAAATAGTTAATTCAAATTTCTCCATTTTATCTAAAACTTTCACTATTAGTCAAATTAAATGGGATATATATATATATATATATATATATATATATATATAGCTTGAAAGAAAGACACTTATCAGTATTTTTTGTCTTTTTTTTAAATAGCATCTTTGAATAAGCAATTTAAATTAAATTTCAAAAATCAAATGTTACAGTTAAGTCTGACAGCATGAAAAATATACACAGAGTTACATTTAGCAATGCCAAAAGAACACTAAGTGGTAAAAATCAAACATCTTAAGAATAAATTTTCACAATGAATTAAAGGTTTTTACAGATATGGTATTTTAATTTTTCTCTGACGTCATATTTATTTAAGAAATAAAAAAACAAAAAAAAATTAATGAAATGAATAAATTATATGTTCAGTTTAAATGTACTTTTTATAATCCAACTTAAAAGAAAAATCCCCAAAATGTTAATCGAAATTTTTGGCTTGCTTTTAATAGAGAATGAATATATATTGACAACATGACAGTTTAATGCTAAACAAACTGAATTTTTAAAAAAAAATCTTCCAACCACTTCAACACATCCAAGATTTTCAATGTTAACTGTTTAAATGTTTTCAAAGAAATAACAATAGTTTTTTGTGTATAAAGATGACTATGACAAGTGTACAACTACATTTCCAGTCACTTAGGTATTCTAATTCTCATATCCATGAATATTACTTGTTAGGTTTTCTGAATTTAAATTTTTATAGTTGAAATGTTTTATGTACTTATCAATACAATCCCCTGTTTCACTAAGAACATTGCCTGAATTATTTCAATCAAAATCATTGCTCAAGTGTTTTTCTCAAACATTTTAAAAATTATAATTTTTTGATAAGTATTTAAGTTTGAGTTTTGTTTAATGGTATATCAACCTCTGTGGGTCATTTAATGCCAAGACAGACAAAACCAATGTAACTTATGTAGAGTTTAAGGTATGGGTTTTTATGATAGTATTCGATTATATTTGACCAGACATTGGTGAAAAGGTGTTTTTTTGGGTTTTTTTGAAAGCTCAAGATGTACCCTAGTTTGGTTTGGTTGGTTTCTTTGATTTGTTCGGCTTTATGGCACATCAACCCCAGCAGGCCACTCAATGCCAAACCTGGCTTAATTAAACCTAAGATTTCCAAACAAATACTTAGATAAAATTTAAACAAGCCAGAGCCCACCAGCTCGCACACAAATGGATCCAAGCACCACTACATAACACCAACAGTTCAGCCCAACATCAGCAATTTGTTTGCACATAGTTAAATGGTTATATGTATGATTTATATAGATTTTGCTAATAACATTCTTAAACAAGCCTGAGCTCATTTTTCTTCAGTTAAATGATTTCACATCTAATATGAAAGATTCTATTTACTTTTAATCGTTTGTTTGCATGCAGTCAAATGGTCTAGAGCACTGATACACACCAGCAACATCAGTCATTTGTTTGCATACATTTGAATAAATATACATGATACGTATGAGATTAGTTAGTTGGTAGTTTTTACTTTTTAAATGAATGTAAGTAACATTTTAAAAAAAGAGATGGAGGTCATCTGTTTGCATACAGCTAAATGGTTTCAAGCATTATAGTTATTTGTTATACCTTCGAGATCAAGGTTGGCAACTATGCAGTCTGCGTCACTATCTACGCTTTCTACACAATAGGATCTTTATAGGGATTTTGTTGATCCCTGAGGATTGCACTGTTTATTTATTCCTATAGGGGACTTTTCTTCTTGATGCTGAGGGCGCTGCTTCGAATTTGGCTGGGGACAGTTTGAATGCGCCGTCTAGTCTTTCACTGTTCACTTTGGTGTACAAATGTACTCTTTCGGCCTGGCCAATAGGAGCCTGTGCTTTCTGTTTAAGTTCCCCCAGCTTTTTGATTGTAGGTGCCGAGTCTATTTAAATTTCCATTTGCTCTGTATTTTTAAATTTGTTTTTAGTTTCTATAGGGGGGGGTTGGAATTGGTTTTTGATTTTCTTTTTTCTTGAAGTTGATCTGTGTTTCATATTTTATAGGGTTGTCTTTAGTATTATTGTTATTGAATTTGGGGGGGGGCAGCATTGTTGGGTTTTGTAGTTATAGTAGGGATGCCCGGAGTTTGTTTTTGTTTGATTTGATTTTTTTTGGTCTTCTGCTTTGTTGGTCTGTGGTTGGAGGTTTTCCTTTGGATCTGGTTCTGAAAGGGGGGGGGTTGTTTGGTTTGGAGGTTGGAAGCCTGTAGTTCTTTTAGGAGGGTTGGGAATTATTCTGGTTTCAGATGAGGCAGTTTTTCTATTAGGAGATTGCCTTTATGACATTCTGGTGTGAAAGGGTTTTGTATGGGTTGTGTTACTCTTGAGTAGGACCAAGATAGAAGGGTGGTTTCTACAATTTTTTTACCTCTAGAAAAGGGATGTCTCGGGTATATTTTATTTTCAGGATTTCTTTTTCTCTTTTTCATGCAGCACAGAGTCTAGAGTCAGTCAAGAGATCTCCATTGCAATTAGCACATTTAAGTTGTTAGCAGGTGGATTTTGGGTAGTCAGAACTATCCTCTTCACATTTTTTTTTTTACACATTCTCTTTCTTGTACACCAACTTTCATGGGGCCCAAACTTTTGGCAACTGTAGCAATGGAAGGGATTGGGAATATAAGTGTCGACCTTTGCTATCATGTACCCAATTTTAAGTTTAGGTGGGGTTTAAGGATATTGAAAGTAAGGATGTAGGTGTTGGTGCTAATAAGTCGGTCATTTTTTTTTTTTTTTATTGCAATCCTTTTTACCTCTGACACTTGTTTTCTCAGGTTGTGTTTGATTTCTTCAATGGAGTAGGAAGATAGTTCTGAACTTCTCACCACACCTTGACATGTGTTAAGGGATCTATGTGGGTAGGCCCTGATTTTCATATTGTGGAGGGTGATCGTTTTTAGTAGATCAACATATTTCTTTTTTGTAACTTCCACGATGAGGTGGTTATTGCTGGCTGTTTTTACTGATCTAGGTGCTACATTAGCTGAGAGAAATCTTTCTATTGCAAAAGAGGAGAGCTTGATGATGGGTTTTCCTCTACTGATTTGAGAACTATAAAGCTCAGGAAAGTGGTAGACATGATGGGTTTTCCTCAACTGATTTGAGAACTATAAAGCTCAGGAAAATGGTAGACACTTCATCTATATCACTGTCTGTTAATGTGTCTGTGTTGGGATGGTATTTCTGGGGTAATTTATTTGGTATACAGTGTTTTTTTTAATTTCTTTTTAAATAAGCCATGTTTATTGATTAGCTTTTCATTTGTCCTGTGTTCCACCAACCAACCTTGGAGTCTGTTAGAATGTGCCAATACCAACCCATGTTGTTGAACACGGATCTCCAGCCAATAAACACAACCCTTAAATTGGATTGTGTGTGTGTGGGGTGGGGTGGGGGGCACATGACTAGGAATAGTGAATATATAAATCATTCAAACAGAAGTCTAGCAGTGAAGTATTCTATTGGATATTGTATTGTGTATACAGTCATTACTCGATTCAGTACTTGGCATGGTATGAGAGTGAAAACATTATAAAGAGTCAATAAAAGTTACGCCCTAAACAGATCATCATAAAAGTGTTCACAAGGAATCGTTTTGAACTTATATATGGACTTCGGAGGAAAAAATATATATCCAACAAGTAATAATTGAAATATTCTGCAGAGTAGAAGGAAAACAGACAAACTGAAATCAGTTAGGACTCAAAAGTTGGCACAGCAAATACAACAGCAGGTACTACAGTTATAACTACAAAGACCAACTAGAACAGCAATTCCAGTTAGTAGAACAACAGCAAATGTTTTTTGAATTGTTGTTTAAGAAAACTGTGGATGAAAAAACATCTGACTCATTCACACCAGATGCTATCACGAATTCCATTAGCAAATTTATTTACAACCCTGACGAAGGAATAATTTTTTAATCATTCCATAGAAAATACGAAAGGATTTTCAAAAAGGATTGTTCGCATTGGAATGACAAAAAGAAAGATTATTATTATCAATGAACAGTGGAATTGTCTAAACCTAGTAAAGTGTGATGATGGTGATTTGTCACCTATGCAGGAGTTGTTAATCAAGAATACGGGAAGTTTAAGTTTAATGAGTTAACTTCCAACTCATTTAAATGTCTGATAATAGTTCAGGGTGTGACTTCAAATAAGGATGCAGAAATAAAATCCAGGATTTTGATGAAACTAGAAATGGATTAAAAATTAACTCCAAAACTAACTGAAAAATGTCAGCATATGGTGAATTTAAAACTAGACACTGCTAGGATTGAAGAGAAACATTTCACAAATACATAGCATCTGACTAAAGGAAAAATGTTTTTTTTTTCAACTTGCAGTGAAAAAGTAAAAACTACAATAAACCCTCCCTCAATACCGAATACTTGCCACTGTTGTGGTGGTAAGCATTTTAAGAGTGGTAGCATTTTTGTTTCTAAAAAAATAATCAATATGGAAGATTAGGACATAAGAGTACTTGCTACAAATCCAAAAAATGGAAGAGAAATAAAAAGTATGTCAACAAAGTTAATACATTGGGTAAAGCCAACAAGTGAAAAGAAAAAATTAGTAAGATTTCAAATGCAACACCTCCAAAGAGAATTTGTTTTTGTCATGACTAAAAATATAATTACAATTGGATACAGGGTCCAATATTGCTATAATTAATGAAAAGATTTGGAGAAAATTAGGAAAACCTAGTTTATTGAATTCAAGAAAAGTTGCTTGTGGTGTTTCAGGGAAGAAATTAAATTTTTTTTAGGTGAATTTACCGGTAACACTTCTTTCATGGAAAAAACCAAAAATGCAATGGTACTTGTGTTAAAAAACACAACAAATTCATTCAGAACGATCTTTGAGACCTGCCAATTAATTTGTTCTGTAATGAGGTAAATATGGTCACAAGTGCTATTATACAGGAAAATTCAAAACTGAATTAAAAAGAAAGTTTCCAGAAGTTTTTTGAGAAGGTCTTGGGACATGTACAAAAGTCAAGGTAAAATTTGAAGTTAAAGAAAATGCAACGTCAGTATTCAAACTGAAAAGGTGTGTACCTTTTGCGGTCTTAGATCCAAACTACAAGGAATTGGAAAGGCTAGAGAATTTAGGGGTCATTTCCAAAGTAGACTACTCTGAATGGACACTGCTGACTATTTACATGAAAAAAAAGAAAATTCACATATGCATCGATTTTTCTAACGGGGCTTAATGATAGCTTGCAAAATTATGATTAACGATTACCAAGTATGAAAGAAATTTTCACCTAACTAAAATGGTGGAAAATTCTTTTCTAAGTTGGACTTGTTGGATGCCTACCAAAAAATACTGGGAGAAGAAGAGTGTTTGAAATTGCTAACTATCAACACTCATAAAGGGCTCTTAAAAAATCAGATGGGGAGGATTTGAATAAGAAAAGGTTGCAGCAAAAGGAAAAAATATGATAGTTTTTAGTGTGGAACCAACACTGAAAAGATAGAGACTCCAGAGGGAGTCAGCTCAAAAGAGGAGGTGTTATGTAAGAAGAATGGGCTGATACTGACCCATGTGGTTGAACACAGATCTCCAGGCAACAAACACAACCCTTGAATAGGATTGTGCTTGGGTGGGGGGGAGTCATGTGACTAGGAATAGTGAATATATAAATCATTCAAACAAAAGTGAAGTATTCGATTGGATATTGTATTGCATATGTAGTCATAACTTGGTTGGTTGGTTGTTTGGGTTTTATGGTATATCAACCATTGTTGGTTATTTGTTGGTTATTTAATGTTAAATCCATTTTTATGCAAAAAGTTCTATTTCAAAAAATTCAGTTTAGCATGAGTACACAGTTTAATTGTTGAAAACATTCCTATTTCAAGCTATTCAGTTTAGTCAAACACTTCTAATTCAGCTAATTCAGTTTAGTATAAGTATAGATTTTCTTTACACACAGTTAAATGTCAAAACAATTATATATTAAATAATTCAGTTTAGCATAAGTACAGTTTCAATGTCAAAAACAGTTCCATTTCAAACAATTCAGTTTAGCATAAGCACACAGTTTAAATGTAAGTATACTGTTTAATTGTCAAAAACATTTCTATTTCAAGCTATTCAGTTTAGTCAAAGAGTTCTAATTCAAACAATTCAGTTTAACATAAGTACGCAGTTTCTTCTATTTAACCTATAGATAGGACCCTATCAGGTGCTAACACTCCAGGCCAGAGTGGACCTGGGAGCAATGGCAATGAAGGGGTACTCCACATTCCCCAAAGCTCCAGCATCACTGTAACCATGCCATCAGATTGTTTTGTGTCATATCCAGGACACTCATTGGGGAGTTTTACCACTCTGCAGAGGTGCAGTCAGTGTAATCTACAGCCCCAGCCAAATGGGCAATCAGTACTCCGCATGGTACAAGAATGAAAACATTATACAGAGTCAGCAAAGATTACCTCTGAACGAAACATTATAAAAGAGTACAACTTCTGTTGGGAATTAACGGGGGGGGGGTACACTACCGGTATAGTCAAGTCAAGAGGATGGCTCCAAAACCCAGCCGATCCCAGGCCACCAATACTGCATACTTGGTGCCATATGATTCCATAGAGGTTGAACTCCCATCCTCATAATTTGATTGACCCTTAGCCACCACCTTCTAGCACTCGTACAATAACAAAGGATTGGATGTTTGTTTGCCACAGGTGCAATTTGAATACAGTTGGGACTAAACATATAGATGCTAGGGTTTGACATGACCAGTTGATTGATTAGATCAGGTTTGTCTGACCACCTGTCTAGCCCAGTTGGGACTTAAGTGGTGTGCTGCAGGTCACATAACCACTCAGTTGCCAGATCAAGGACAACTCAACCACCAGGATTCCATCCTCAAGCATCATGGGTCCCCACCCACGGCCAACAAGTGGCCTCATTTGGAGAGGGTCTTACCCCTTTGCAGAGGTACAGCCAGCGTATTCTTAAAACTCCAGCCGACAAGGCGCTAAGTATTTAAACTATAAATTAAAACAGTTTTATTTATGAAAATAGCATAGAAATTAGTCTACTGAAAATTCTTTTACTTGGTTATGCGATATCAAGTATTCTATCTCATACTAATAATTTTTTCATCAAATAGTTGGGACCCTAGCAAGTATTAGCATTTTGGGTCAGAAAGGACCGGTGAACAATGAAGGAGTACTTCACATAGCACTAAAATTTGCTAAATAGATAAAGTGAACCCAACCTTACAGAATGTGTAAAAAGTCCTTTAATTTTCTTTTTGACCTTCCTTCATTTTTGATAAATTCTTACTGCTTTAGTAGCCCAAGGGCTCATTCTTCAAGAATAGTACACATCTAGAAATATTTTTAGGCTAGATTTTAATATAAATCTAAACACAAAAAGAGAAAAAATTCTCAAGTATTTTCGTTTCTAAAGTTGACAGATTAAAACTTGAATTAAATGTTATCTTCACTGTGCACTTTGTTTTGTTGAAAACTAATATTTTACAAAATTCAGTTCACAAATCTGAAAGGGCTACTTTTTTTTTCAACAGCAGCAAAAAATTCCATAGAATCATATTCTATCATAAATTTCAAATAGTCAAAAATATAAATTTACTGTCACCCTTTTTTTATATTTGATTAATAAAATACATCAGAAATTTCTTACAGATAACACAGCCTAGTGAATAAAAAAAAACATTAGCTTCCATTGTCAATTCAATTTCATCAGTATGTTAAGAGCATTGAAAGAACCAACATCCTTCAATAGAAAACATAGGAACAAAATATAAAACAATACATGGAAAATATACTGAGCTCAATCTTAATCGAAAGGATTGGCTTTAACAAAAATGAAGGATTAAAACATACTATGAATAACAATGCATTTAATTTGAAGGTTCTAATATTTAATGAAAGCTAGCAATTGAAATTGAAGGATCAGAATTTAAATCCTCAAATCCTGTTTTTAAGCAAATACTTTCATGTGAGCACAAAGTTTCCTAAGATTAAGATTCTTAAACAGATTTATCCTGCCAATTCAACCAGTTCCTCCATTTTACACAATGGAATGTGCAAAATGCAGATGATTCACAATTACTAACAAAATATGGTTATTGCTTATAAAGAAAACAACTGCCAATTTATGCTTATTAAATATAAATTTAATGACTAATTTACACTAGTCAACCCATTTTATTAAATGGTTTAATGATAAAATAATTATAAACAATTGAGTTTAGAAAATTCTCAAGCAATTGAAAACAATTTCTGTACACTGCAATGAAAGTGACTAACATCATTGATAGGAATTATTTTTTAAGTCAAGATATGAAGGAGCAAACAGAATGCTAAAGAGTTAGCTCGAATTAATGTTGACTAATGAAATAGAATCAACTAATTTATGTTCTTAAAAGTTTTCAGATATCTAAAATAAATAAAAATACAGATACTATAATGACATCTGATTTAACTTCAAGAATTTTAAAATTGTTACTATGTGTCAGATAAATTTCAATAATTTGTGCTTTAAAATAAGTTTGTTTTTTATATATACATGACAAAACTATTCTCCAAATTAAGACATTTTTCCAAAGAATTTACTTAAAATTATAATAATAAATAAGTAAACTTTTATATTTTCAAGAGATGAAGAAAATTCATACATCCCTAACTCTCATCTTTGGTTAACTTGTTCAGCATTAAATAGGAGTCTACTCATATTTTAAATTACCCACTGTGGACATGATAAGAAAGATTATAAGCATTTACAATACCTGTCATACAATCATTTTCTGACAAAGTGAGGGTGTATGTATAATTCTAAAAGTAAGCATATTGGAATTTCATTACTTTTTGTAATTTAGATGTAAGGTACAACAAATGGAGGGTGGGAGTATATAATTTGATTATGAACATACTGAAATTTTTTATTCATAAAAGAATGAAATAAATTCAATGACTCCAGTAATCATTGAGGATATTTTAGTTAGTCCATTATTGAAGAGGATGATGAATAATTAAAAAAAAAAAAACTTGATAAATCAGCTCAAAATACAGATTTTAACTGAAATTGTAGTTTAATATAAAATGTTAATGCTTATTCATTAAAAGCAAGAGTTTTTCATCAAGGTGAAATAGGTAACATGTTTTAGCTTGATTATGAAAAGATTTTGATTTCATTCATTCATATGAGCAGAGTTCATAAGTTGCTTGAAATTTCTGTTGTATTAACAAAATAGAAACAAAATTGAGAAATAATAGATGAGATAATACTACAGTTCTTTGACAATCATTGTTAGAGGGGATATAAAATTAAACAGCAGATGGAAACAGTATAATAACACTGCTGTATATCAAATAGTCTAGAGCAACCTTTTCAAATAATCATTTTAACTCTGGGTCTATTTTGTCATGTAGATGCACATTTTGATAGACCAAATATTATAGTAGCACCAAAAGATTACACAGTTATTGCCAATAAATTAACAACTTCTTTAGAGACACTTTACTGTCTAAACAATGTTATTAATCATTAATATTTAGCTTTAAAACAGTAAATTCTACAAAACCAATCTAACTTGAGTTTTAAAAAATGTAAAGTTGGATATATTTTGAAATGATTTTTATTATGCCAGATAATTCAAATTTAAGTTGAGGTTGCAGTAAAAAATATATAAAGATTTGCATGCACACACAAAGTCATAGGGTTTTATTTTTCTTCCTTTTTTAAACAAATAGTACCAATAAATTAACAATTCACAACCCTATTTAGATATCAATAGAGATTGATGACCTAAGTTCTCTAAGATAAACACAAAAAATATATCAAGTGAGTGTATATATCATTATAGATGTGAAGTAATTAAACTGAGTATTCTGTAAAAATAGTAAATGTACATACACAGATTAAAAAGAAGCCTATAATAGTTATTAAGTATTATATATTGTCATCAAAGATGTATTAGTTTCCTGTAAATCAGAACTTGTATAACCCATAGATAAAGATAGACCCACATAAAAGTATCCAATAATTGCAAAGCTTAGATGAATATACCATAAATATTTATAATCTTTACTCAGTCCAAAATTTAAAAATAATAAAGGATGAAATATTTTCTGGAGTAAGTCAAGTAACACGAAAGCACAATGAAAATTTTATATGCCAAAAATACCATTAAGAAGAAGTACTAATGTCACGCATAACTATGAAAGCAGAATAAAACAGAATTCAATTTATAGGTATTTTCCCCTAAGAAAATACTAAGGAAATGTTGCCAAAATATTTGTTCATTTTCTTTAATTAGAAATCTTATATATAGTTTATAAATTCTTAAATTGCTTATTGTTCCAATTGAGTATTCTATAAAAAGGTATTAATCATAAATTATTTACTTAGTTATCTTATCAGTAGTAATTTAATTAAACAGATGATAATCCCTTCAAAGTCTTTACAATAGTAAACAATAAAGAAAGTAAATAGTAAGTTATAACAGCAAATAACTGAATGCATAATTTCACAACTACAGATTTTAAAACATTTCCTTAAGAACATCACTTTAAAAATTTTTTTTTTTTTTATTTTGTAGGCACCAAAAAAATGCTGTTTTTTTCTGAATTCATGAAAAAGTTGGTTTATAAGATTTTAAAAAATATTTCAGTAAGTTTCTTTTACAAGAAGTTTCCGCTAAAAATTTTGAAGGTAACATTTTTCTTCTATGTGTTAACTCCAGCCTTAATTCGTTTATATAATGAAATAGTAACAATTTTCACATTCTTAAAAAGATAATTCATTGAAGAAATATATGTTGCTTACCTTGTTTAGAAAGAAAATTGTCTCATGTTCACAAAAGCTTTTTTTTTGGTCAATTTTAACTTGTTTACTTTATTTTTTGGAATATGGTCAGTAAAAAAAGAAACCATTCATGTTAAAATTTCTTTTGAGATGTTTTTTAAATTGACAATTTTAGTTTAATTCTTTCACTGCTTTGTTATTTAAATGTAACAATGTTAAATCAATAAACATGACAGAAATAATGTAGATGTATTGCTATCTCCTAGGACCCCCTTTTCAACTTGGCCTTGGGAGCAGACTTCATGTATCCACTGTGAACTAAGAGTGAACCTTTCCTTGCCTTTTGATCTGAGTCATTTTGAATACTATCTTGCACAGCTCATTATTTGTTGTTCTCTCAGTCACCTTTTTTTGGCCTTGTCATTTGAGTTGAGACTACTATTTTGGTCAGGTGATGCTTGTGTCTCTGGCAGTTTAGTTAGAATGATTCCAGCCTCTAACAGAAGTAAGACAGCGCTAAGATTTCTCTTGGGATAAAGGAACATACCGGTAACCTTTTTACTTGCTGTATTCAGGTTTTTATTGTGTTTGTTTTCGCTGGCCACACTTTGAATAATCTTCTAATTTTTAAACCCAAATACATTTCATGTTGGTCATAGCCTATGTTTTTACTTTCACCCCTTCCTGCCCACGCATTACTATTTTGTTTTACCTTTGCATGCCTCCTTGTCCCCTGTACAGTGCCTGTAAATAAATTTAGGTTAGTATTTACAAACCTCTGTTTTTATTTGACTATTTTGCGTATGACTTATTTTTGTGTTATGACTGCATAGGACCAAATCTACCCCTAGACACCAATCCTAAATTCACCAGGGTTATAACAGTATTTCAATTATTTTTTTTTTACATATTTTCGGAGGGGAGGGGGATATTTTTGGTCTTATAAACACCAAAGATTGAGAGAACGCAAACAATAACCACCAGTAAGATTGCCTTCTGCCAGGCTGTAGACAACAAGATTAGAAAAATCTGAACTTACAAAAAGAATTGACTGACTTTGTGAGCCAGGTCTCTGACTTAACCCAATCACATCTGGGATGGGTGACGGCTAGTAACATTGTTAAAGATATTTTTCTTTTGTTACAAAAGATTATTATTGTTACAAAGCCATGTTTGTTACGCAAGCTAGTGTCAACTTTCTTAATTTTTTTACTTTTTTAATCTGTCTACTCGTCCATCAGTGACTCTGATAAGCAATTGATCTGTTGTCTGGATTTAAAAACTACAACAGAGGCAGATAACAAATTGATTACATCATCTGAAGATATGTATCTGACAAATGGAACAACAGTGGATTGGAAGCAGAATCACCACAACGTTTGGCAAGGGCGGGTTTTACCATCACAATAATTAGTGATGTCCAGAACAGTGATGTCCAGAACCCAGGAAAAACAGGAAATGGTGAAGAAGAGACACATCAAGGAACAGCCTTGGAAGAATGGAAAGGAGTGAAGTGTCCACAGATAGATCCAAAGACCCAGCGATCCCTTGGTTGACAAACAACAAAGGCAGAGATAAAGAGGACAAAAGATAAGTGAGAACACTTTTAGGTTTTCCTTCCCTCTCCCAATAACAACAAGCGAGTTATAAGCTTGAGTAAAATTTTGTGAAAATGAGTAACACCTGGTCTCAGGCCGACTATGAGGTTAAGATGGAAGAAACCCAGGAGGCAGTGGGGCTCATCACCACTCAATTTAGGAACCTGATGGGGGGGGGGACTCAAGCTGCAGACATATAGCAAGGACAACTCTAACCTGCAGGACTGGATGGAAACCGTGCAGAGAAAACGATTAATTTTAACCGACAAAGAATTGGTCCTGCTGGCATTTGATAGAGCTACAAGACCATGTCCAAGTTCATATAGGAGTAATGTGAGAAGGACTTCGAATTGACTAAGGAAGCATTAAAGGCTGCACCAGTGGGTCGGTTAACAAGTGAGAGAGCAGCTATTGAGGCTGTTCAGAGATTAATGAGGCTTGAGCAGACAGAGGGAGAGACCTCCATGGATCTGGGGGAGAGAATCAGCAGGTTGGCACCTTTGGCTTAACCTGATGAGTCACTAAGGACTGGGAGGGTTATACAGGCCCAATTGGCAGACATATTCATGGACACTCTCCAGGACAAAGATGCCAAGAGAGATGTGATCCAAGGTACCCCAAGTAGACTTGAGGAGGCAGTAGTTCTGGCAAGAGAGAGCAGGGTTTGCCAAACAGTTGGCAAACCCAATCAAAATATCCCTGTCACCCCCTTTCACCCCATACCCACTGTAGAAGAACACTTTGGTAAGGTAATTGTAGACTGCATAAGACCTTTGCCATGAATTGGAGCAGGACACAAATATATGTTGACTATGATGTGTTTCTCAATTAGGTTCCCTGAGGCTATTACTTTCCAGAGTATTTCGAAAAAGAAAATTATAGGAGCCTCTGTAAATTTCTTCATGAAGGTGGGGCTTTCAAAAACTGTACAGATGGACCAAGGGTCTAATCTTATGTCAAATTTTTTTTGGTAGGCGAGGAATAGTTGGGAACTGTCTACATCCGATCTAGTGCCTACCATTCACAGTCCCAGGAGCACTGAAATGATTCCACACCACCCTGAAAAATATGCTAAGGGCATATTGTACAAAAACCAGAAAGAATGGGATCAAGAAATTAAGTTTGTGCTGTTTGCCATGCATGAATCCATTAAAGATTCAGCCCATTTGAGTTACCCAGCCTTTAAAAATGGTCAAGGAACAATGGGTGAATGACCATCCCACACCAAGTAATCTGACATTCAACACAATGTATTATATTTAACAGCTTCAACATCCCCAAATATAGTCGATACAGACCATAATCCCTTAATCTTCAAACAGAGGATAAAGAATATAAATGGAAAAATTTTGAATTGGAGCTAATATACGCATATATACATACACATATATATTATATATACATATATACATATATATATATACATACATATATATATATATACATATATATATATACACACATATATATATATACACATATATATATATACACACATATATATATACACACATATATATATATACACATATATATATATACACACATAT
>CAUZXS010001488.1:0-43130 GCA_963585895.1 Sepioteuthis lessoniana
ATAGCTTTACAATTACGTATATATATATATATATATATATATATATATATATATATATATATATATATATATGATATACATTAGTATATAAACGTATATCATATACTAGTATATATGCATATATGCTTATATCTATCAAATACTTACATATATATATATATATATATATATATATATATATCATATAAAAGAAAACCCTTTAAAAATTACTCATATATAAGTGTTAATTACTCATACCAAATATATAAGTACAAATATTTATACGATATGTACTTTGTATACTCAAATATATATATATATATATATATGTGTGTGTGTGTGTGTGTGTGTGTGTGTGTGTGTGTGTGTGTGTGTGTGTGTGTCATAATTAAACATTCAAGGCGTGCTGACAGCACAGATTCCTTCGACTCGCCATTTGTCCCTATCGGCCATCGCTCTTGGTAAGTCTTTAGACGACATCCAGTGTCCACACATAGCTGATGAATGACTTATCTACTCGACCAACACTGGTGTGTCCATGTGTAGGATTCCATAAGAAAAGTTGCTTATGAGTTTGTCCTAACTTGGTTTGTTTGTGAGGTATGAGATAAATGGCCCTACAGTCATGCCGTGTTGGTGGAGTGCTGCTTGAGAGGATTTGTTAAAAACAGTCCGCTGCATATTTATTTCCCATATATATATATATATATATTTATATATATATATATATATATATATATATATATATATATATATATATATATATTCATGTGTTTATGCGTTGTGTATCTCTATATATAAATGTGTGTGTGTGTGTGTGTGTGTGTGTGTGTGTGTGTGTGTGTGTGTGTGTGTGTGTGTGTGTGTGTGTATGTGTGTATTTCAGTCAACTTGAATAACTAGATTATCAACCAATGACAAATACTCTTCTAACATTATTTTATAAAAGCTTAATTTTCTTCTCAACCTAAGATAACTGGATTTTATTTCGAGTGAAAAACTATACGAAGTGGATATTATTAGGTTTTGTTGTGCTTTATGGCATATCAACTCTTCTGGGTTATATAATGTTAAATCCTGTTTATATATATATATATATATATATATATATATATATATATATATATATATATAAAACAAGCAATTTAGAAATTGTATTACAAAATGAATTTATTTTGCTTATTAAAGCTCATCGGATATATATATATATATATATATATATATATATATATATATATATATATATATGATGTACAAATTGCATATATATATTTGATTTGTGAGTGAATAGTATGTAGGTAACATTATTTTTAAACGAGCCAGATCTCATTTGTTTGCACACATCTAAATGTTTTCCAGTTTTTGGTATCTAATACTAATAATTCAATTTAATATTAATCATTTGTTTGCTTACTATTAATAGGTTTCAAGTATTGTTATCTAACACTAATAATCCTATTCAATATCAATCATTTGTTCATACACAATTAAATGTTTTCAAGTATTGCTGTCTAAGACTAATAATATACTATTTGTACACAGTTAAATGTTTTTTAAGTATTGCAAACATTTACGAGTCTATTTAATATTAATCATTTGTCTGCGCCCAGTTTAAATTGTTATCTCAACCCAATGATCCTTAACCACCCTTTCTAGCATCTTTAAGATAAAATAGTATTGGGTACATGTTTGCCCCAATAGAAATTTGAAGGTCAGGATAGTAAACGAGGTCTTACATTCGCTCCAACCTGATTGATATTATTATAATCAAACATATAAAAATTAATCAAATTTTAACAATAATTAAATCCTAAGAAGTTGATATGACTTAAAATTGGATCGTAATATCGAAAGTGAAATGCGTAAAATAATGACAAACTAATTTTTAAAAAGGTTAAAGATCACAGTTATAAAGATTTGAAAACTTAAGATTAATTTCTTGACTTGAAGAAAATGTGAGGTGATCTAATTTAAACTTTCAAAAAAGGATTAATCAAATGAAATTTTAAATTGATATTGATATTTTTTTCAATAACTTACCTCGAACTGGAAATTTCAGAATATTTCAAAAACTAATACTAACTAATCGGTTATTTTGGCAAATCGATTAATTTTGACAAACAAAATACCTAATCAAATCAAAAGTAGCAATAGTGTGGAAATTTCAATATTAAATTGGATTATTTCAGAAAAAAATTGTAAGAAAAAGAAATTAAATAGACACTTTCGAGAAACTATTTGCGGAATTACTCTACAGAATTTCATCTATATCAATATTGTATATATAGATGTAATAAATATCGTATACATAGATTTAATAAATATTGTATATATAGATGAAATAAATATTGTATATATAGATGAAATAAATATTGTATATATAGATGTAGACTATATAGATATTGTATTAATAGTATCTATGTTGTGTATAAAGATGTTCTTCCTTTTTTATTTTAAAAGAATTTTTCAAGTTGGATGCGAGAAGATAGTAAAAAGGGGAGATGCCCAAGGAGACATTACAAACGAATAAATAAACTAAAAGAAATCAAATTGTAACTCCTGCTAGTAGTAGTGGTACTACTACTTCTTTAAATCCTGTCGGCTGGGGCTGTAGAATACGTCGACAGCACCTTTGCAGAGGGATAAGGCCTACCCGTCCTTAACAAGTATCCTAGGTGTGACACTAAACCATCAGATAGTGAGGCTCCAGTCCTGGAGCTTTGAGGAATGTGAAGTAACCCTTCATTACCCTTACTCCCAGGTTCACTCTGACCTGTTAGGGTCCCATCTATGGGTCAAATAGAACTGTTCAATCTTTTTCAAGGGGTTATTATTTTAAGTTAATTAAGACTGTACGGCTGTGTGCAAATTGTTCGTATTTGATAGGAATACTTGATAAATAGAATTGCAATTGTTGATAAGCAATATTTGAAACCATTTAACTGCATGAAAACAAATGAGATCCAATTCGTTTTAAAATAATGCAACCTAAAAAACTATTTGCTTATAAATCATATATATATGTGTGTGAGAGAGTGTGTGTGTGTGTGTGTGTGTGTGTGTGTGTGTGTGTGTGTGTGTGTGTGTGTGTGTGTGTGTGTGTGTGTGTGTAAAAAAGATTTGGCATTAAATAACCCACACGAGTTGACATGCCATGAAACTAATCAAACCAAATTTCTACTAATAATACTGTTTTCTACTATGTATTACACCTATGTTTTCTTCATATACTTGTTATACGAGTGTCGCCCAAGTATTTAAGAATTGGGTTAGCTACCTAATATTTCAATATATGGCAATTATGTCACAAGGGTTTCATGTTAAAAGCTAACTATATTTCGCTTTTTCAACCTAAAAAAAGCTTATAATTTTTTTTTACAATAATTTCTGCAACTTCTATTATATAATCTTCTCAACATCCTGGTGTTTCTGTATATATATATATATATATATGCGTGTGTGTGTGTGTGTGTGTGTGCGTGCGCGCGCGCACACGCGTGTACTGAGCTTGATGTCATTTGTGTAACATTGGTTTCTAAACCAACTCTGCCATTTTTGGCATAGAGCAAGCCTTTCTTTAAAAACAGGTTGCTCCTCTCAGTTTCTTTGTGGGAGGAGCTGCTTGTTAGCCGTTATATATATATATATATATATATATATATATACATACATATATATATATATATATATATATATATATATATATATATATATATACTTTTCATATTATATATATAATTATGTACATATATATATGATTCAATTATTAGTTCATAGATAGATAGATAGATATGATTTTGATAAGCTAATTAAACACTAATTACATCACACAATTCTAAAACAAAACGCTACTAACGGAAAAAGAATATTAAAAACTTAATCACTTGTTCGTATAAAATAAAAAATTAAATTAGATATAGTTCAGAAGAAACAACATCACGTATCCTGTGAATGGCTTAAATGAAAAAACCGAAACATTTAACATTGGCAAATAATTTAACAATGAATAAAATCATCTAAATACGTTGGTTTTTTGGGAGGGATTTTTGTTTATTTTTGGTTTGTTTGGGGTTATTTTTTTCATATTTATACATTCACACACACACACACACACATACACACACACACATATATATATATATATATATATCGACCACACGGTCAATCATGCTGTAAATGTTCTGGGACATGAAAAGACCCATCGCAATTAATTTCCTTGAAAAAGGTATGATTATAAACAGTGCTTCCAATTGCTAACATTTGAAGCAATACGTCTCCTAATTCATTGAATCAATGTCGAACTTAATAAAGATAATTTTGTATGGAAAAACTTTATTAGATTGGCAACGTGTACCTGTCTTTTGAGGAATACGCAGCACCAGAATATTGGGTTCATGACTTTTTTTAAAGAATTTAGGCAAAATAAACGTATACCATCCCACTTTGAGCTGGAATATGTCTCACTGACTCTATACTCTGTATCCGTCATATACGAATTTTATACAGGAGGTAGAAGTTATTAAGTTGGGTTAATTTACTTAGTTTAATAGCAGATCAACCCATAATGGTTATTTAATGCCAAATCCTGTTTATATATATATATATATATATATATATATATATATATATATATATATATATATATATATATATAAGTAAATAGTTTGTAGTGTATTGCATTCTTAAGCTAGTTAAAGCTCATTTGTTTGTACACAGTTGAATGTCTTGAAGTATTGCAATTCAACATTAGTAATTCTGTTTATCAAAAATTCTGTCTAATACGAATAACATAAACGCAGCAGTATTGTTTCAAATAACTTATAATATGATATATAATAATATAATATAATATAATTAAACTTTGTAATAATGAAATATTATAAAAATAATCCAGGTAAAAGATTGAACTGTTCAATTTGTTTCATAGAAGGTACCCTAACGGGTCTTATCGAACACTAATAATTTTACTTGATATCAATCATTTGTTTACGTACAGTTAAATAGTTTTTAGTATATAAAAATAGAATAATTCTATTGACCCATATATGGTACCCTAAGAGGTTCAATGACTCCGGTCATAGTAGACCTAGGAGTTATGGCAATTAAAGGGTACTCCACATTCTCCAAAGCACTACGACTGGAGCCTACCGATCTAATGGTTTAGTGTCATACTCAGGACACTTGTTGTGGGGTCTCATCCTTCCGCAGAGATGCAGTCAGCGTATTCTACATCTAAGACAACAGGGCGGATAGGAGGTGTAAAAACGTTCATCTTTTGAGTTTCTGTTTTGTAAACAAACACAGAAAGTGTCTGATTCCTTTTCAAACATTAGAGTCAGATATTTTATTCGTTTGAATGGCTTACTGTAAGGATTAAGTGAGACAGTCACCACCCAGAAAAATCAGTTGCCCCTCACCCAAGGAATGTGATATGAACGCACTTTCTTTTTGTTTTTTCTTTTCTTTCTTTTGTCAACAACCAAAAACATATAGTTGTTTCTGAACAAACACACACACACCACAGACATACACGAGAGTGGGCATATATATATATATATATATATATACGCATATATATATGCATACATGCATATATACAAATATCTACATATACAAAAATATATATTTATATATATATATATATATATATATATATATATATATATTCTAACATACATATATATATACAAATATATACATATATATATATACAACTATATACATACATATACATACATATATATATACATATATATAAAGATATATGTATACATATATATAAAGACATTTACAAACATATATATATATATATATATATATCCAGTCAGCGTCCGAAGACAGAGTGGGTGTGGATTATTCGTGTATAGAATATATGAGGAATACCATATAAATCTATGTGAGTGCTCGATGTATGGCTATTGTTACATCACTTTTTCCTTCTAGATTTATATAACAAAACTCACATACAGAGCGTATGTAGTGCAATGAGAAGGAAACTCCAACCTTGTTAAATTGTCATTATAAATTTATTTCGCCGGAGAATATCCTTATACTCTCTGTCTCATCAGATGACTGTAAATGTTCAAAATGAGGCTCAAGTTAAACATGTACAGTCGTCTGATGAGACAGAGAGTATAAGGATATTTTCCAGCGAAATAAATTTATAACGACAATTTAACCAGGTTGGAGTTTCCTTCTAATTGCACTATATATTATATATATATATATATACATATATATATATATATATATATATATATATATATATATATTGCATTATTTCATACATATATCCATATATTTATATATATATATATTTATATATAAATGTATTCATACATATATATACATGTATACAAATGTGCATATATGTATATATATATATATAAAGTTGGCGACCTTAGTCGAGAGCAACCAGAAGGCTCCCTTTTTAATAGCTACAACACTGAGGTGTAGGGGAGGCCGCTACTCCTTTCCCTGGATTGCTCCACTTTACCCTTGATACGTACCTTTTTTGACTGGTGTGTTAAGCAAGGAGGTATCAATTATCATTTTTAAAGTCTTTGGTATGACTCGACCATTGGCGAACACTCTACTCAACGAAAGCTACTACATAATGCCTAATAATTCCCAAGCTGACGTGGATCGTCTGGTGTCTGAGAAGTATCATACTAAGTCTAGCGTAAAGTTGACCGGGTTTCGATCCCAGCTTCAAGCATACTACGTGTGTAGCCACTCTGAAGAGTTGTGATACAACGAACAGTCTGTCAGTGGATGACTAAATATATATATATATGTATATGTGTGTGTGTGTGTGTGTGTGTGTGTGTGTGTGTGTGTGTGTGTGTGTGTGTGTGTGTGTGTGTGTGTGTGTGTTCATTAATATATTCATAAATATATCCACATACATGTATTATATATACGTTTGTAAATATACATTTACGCTTATATGCATATATATTCACATATATATACATGCATATATATACATAGATATATATATTCATAGTGTTCAGCAATATTCCAGGAGACCAGTTTGATCCCATGTTGAGTCATACCAAAGACTAAAAAAATGGTACTTGATGCCTCTTTGCTTAACACAGCATTTTACAGGTCGAGGGTAAGTGAAGCAATCTAAGAAAAGAAGCTGACCCTTCCCCTACACCTCGGTGTTGTAGCTTAGGAAATGGGAGCCTTCGGTCGCCCTCAACAACGGTCGGCCAACTTACATATACATATATATACATATATATGCATATATTTATAAATATGTACATATATATATATATAAATATATATATATATATATATATACGCTTATATACGTACACATATATATACACATATATACATATACGTATATATTCAGCCGTATACAGTTATATGCAAATATACACATATATGTATAAATATATTATGGAGGCGTTCGTAGCGTAACGATCTTGGACAAGATTTTTTGCATTTCACATGGCGCTTATATCCTTGAGAAAGTATTCTGCCTTCAGATATGGGTAAATTGTAGGGCTGACTCTTTAATCTTGGTATGGTACCTGGTCTAGGAGAAGGAAAAAAAATTCTGAATTCGAACCTGTTAAACTCTGCTTAAAAATTGACTGTGTAGGATCCTGCTCGTACGGGGTAGTTGGTAAATATATATACATATATATATATATATGCCTCTCCCCTAGGAATGTGATGTGAACTAATTTTCTCTGTGCTAATTCTTACAACATAAACCAATTATACTCCCCCTTCCTCAGCGCACAGAAAGAATCCCACCCTCAACTCTCAATCCCTTGTCGACGCGTCTGGATTAAAGAAAGGATGGTTGAATACTTCGCATAACTATGTTTTTGTGTTGCTTTTTGTCACATCGTTGTTTCAGACTCTGGGACCACCTGGAATTTCTTGAATTAAATCAGGTGTATCTGCTATAATCATGGGCCCCCTAGTCTGTGCAACTGTCAAAAAATGCACTGGCGTTCTATTGGTGTTTATTTGGTTGTGTTTTATGCCATATCAACAGTTGTGGGTTATTTAATGCCAAATCATATTTGTGTGTGTGTGTGTGTGTGTGTGTGTGTGTGTGTGTGTGTGTGTGTGTGTGTGTGTGTGTGTGTGTGTGTGTGTGTTTCGGTATCAATATACCATAATCAGGACTTTAAAAGGTGATATGTTTTGAAGGAATAACGATGGATGTTTAATTAAATGTTTTCCAGCTTAATAAATTCATTCCTTTTGGACTACTCTGTCAATTTTTCTACCTATTATCGGATTCTTTTCCATTATTTACTTATATATATATATATATATATATATATATATATATATATATATATATATAATTATATATATATATATGATTTGCAAGCGAATAGTTTGTAGTAACATTATTTATAAGCAGTTGAATGGTTTAACTTATTGCTAACACTAATAATCATATTTGTTATTAATCATTTTATTGCACACAGTGAAATGGTTTATATATATATATATGTGTGTGTGTGTGTGTGTGTGTGTGTGTGTGTGTGTGTGTGTGTGTGTGTGTGTGTGTGTGTAAGCAGGTTTAGGCATTAAATAATCCAGAAATGTTAATATGCCATAAAACACAACCAAATCAAACAAAATAAAGCCAGATTTGTGAGTTCAATTTTCACTTCATACTCTATACTTCCTGGGAAGAATCAAAACCAGTTTTAAATCAACTAAATATATATATGTACTTATTCATACCAGGATGGAAATCGCAAAAAATAATGGTGAACCGAAGGTTATTTAATAAATATGTAAATAAAAAAAAACACAAAATAGATTTTATTTTCAGATTTTTTTCCAAAGATGTAAGATTCTGCATTGTTTGGAATCGGTTCATTGAAAAAATACTTTAATCTGGCTAAAAGTATTTCTTATGCGGCAATTCAAAATGGTGCCAAATCTATCAGAGTAATCCAGGCTTCAACAGAGGTGTTTCATCAATTTTTTTGCTAGCTGACAAGTGCGAGTCATGAAAAATTTACAGAAGAATGTATGTATACAAAGAAACATGATTTAGTCAAAAAATGTTTACAAATGGGCTAAATTGTTTAAAGAAAGTAGAAATAGTATTGAAGATAAAAACAAGCCATGCAAGCCCAAAATGTCGTGTCAACCCGAAATGGTATATTTAGTTAATGTGCTCATTTTGTCTAACGGAAGATTTAGAATAGAGGATATTTATGAACAACCGGGAAATTTTGTAGATACAGCACACAAAATTATGCGTGATGACCTTGCCTTTTCTAAGGTCAACTGTCGTTGAATTTCCCCAAATGTTGATGCGAGAGTACAAAAAGAGAAGAGTTCAGTTGTTCCAGCTGTGCCTCCCTCATTTGACAAAAGGAGGACTACCAGAAGAAAATGATCACGTGATAAAATATGGTTTTGCCTGAATCAAAAACAATCCATGGAGTGGAAACATTGATTTCCGGTTAAGAAAAGGTTGTGTGCTACTTTGATATACAACCTATTTGGTTGAGTCATAAATGATTTCCGTTTTAGTTAACTATCATTCATTCATGAACAATTTAACAATGAATTAATTTCAATCAATACTAAATTCGTTATTATTTTGACTCACCTTTTCCCATTTATCAGGTAACTTTCTGATTCCTCTCAATCAGCTGGTTTCGAGCTCAAAAGATTTCCCCAAAAGTTTTCACTTAATCTTTTTGAGAAAATTGGCATTTTGTTGAGAACTAAAAAGATAAAAATCACTTGGTACAAGGTCTAATGCATATGGTGAACGGGTTTAGAAACAATTTGAATCCAATATTTTTCCTGTATAATTCTTGCTGAATATGGCGTTATCAGGGAGAAGTTCAACGTTTCTCCTAGCATAAGTTTTCTTCTATGAAGTTCCACAAATGGAGTTGGTTGCAAAGATTTATCCTTGTCGATCCACTGACTTTACGTTGTCATAAAAAAGACCTAATTTTCGTCACCTGTATTGATATTCTTGAGAAAAGGCTCCTTTCTTTGCTTTGAAAGAAGACTTGATGCTATGAAAATGGGATAATCCTTATTCTAAGTGCATGAGGGACCCAAATGCCCAGCTCACTCACTTTTCCTATCTTTTTTTGAGTGGTGGAATGCGGTGGATTGGATTGTGTTAAGGTCAAGTACTAATTCTCGAGTATTTTTGCGTAGATTGCATTCCACCAATTCTCTTTAAAATTTTCGATAGTGGTCAAATGAACCTCCTGATCTCGGTTCATATCTCAATTCACATACTGCTAAAACGAAACTTTGAAACTAGTTTCAGATTTGGCAAGAAGATTACATATCAAATATGCACTTTCAGTTCATCCATTTCAGGATCGAGAAATCATAGATTAAATTATAATGTGCACTCTTTCACAGCTGAAATAAGAATGACTGATGAAAGTACTTTTTAATCAGGCCATTTTCGGTTGCATTTAAAACATTTAAAAGCGTCGATGACAATTTTTAAGAAGCAGAAATCATTTATGACTCAAACCAATAGATAACCACAGTGATCTTGCACGTGTCAAATTCTACATTGGTATGCGATCGATCTACACGTTTCATTTATTTATTATTATTATTATTATTATTATTATTATTATTATTATTAAAAATGATCACTATTGCTTTATAAATCTCTTTTTTTAATAATCGAAAATTTTATATTTTTTATTAATAAAAAATAAATAAATTTTAACGAATGTGCAATGGAGATTGGAATCATGTGAAAGATTTTCAATTAACGGCTTGAAAGTTTGTCTTCCAACATTTGTCGTATCAAAACGTACAACCACAATCATACATGAGTGAGGAACAACATTCGAAAACTTTCTGCAGAGGAAATATAATTTGGTTTAATATTTCCTCGTACAAAACAATGTAAAACAATTCAAGATTAATAATTAGCAAAAATATATTTATTGTCTGAGCAAATCTGTTTGGTTGTATTTTACGGCATATCAACCCTTGCATGTTATTTAACGCCAACTCCTGTTTATATATATATATATATATGTGTGTGTGTGTGTGTGTGTGTGTGTGTGTGTGTGTGTGTGTGTGTGTGTGTGTGTGTGTGTGTGTGTGATATTGAGCGAATAGTGTGTAGGTAACATTATTTTTAAACGAGCCAGAGTTCATTTGCTTGCACACGGTTAAATAGTTTCAAGTGTTGATTTTGGCATCAGTGATTCTATTTATCAAGAATTCCAATTGAATTTAATGCTGATTAATTTGTTTGCACGTACTGATATTGTTTCAAGTATTGCTATTTAACACTAATAATTCTATTTGATTTTAATAATAATCGCTAGTAAAAAACTGAACTGTTCTATTTTACCCATTGAATATACTACTACTACTACTACTACTACTACTACTACTACTACTACTCCGGTTCAGAGTGGACCTGAGAGTTATGGCAATGAAGGGGTTCTCCACATTACCCAAAATTCCACATTCCGATCGATTTGGGCCGTAGAATACACCGATTGCACCTCTGCAGAGCAGTAAGACCCCCACCTATTGCCAGTGAGTGTCTTGGATATGACACTAAACCATCTGATGGTGAGGCTCTAGTCCTCGAGCTTTGGAGAATATGTAGTGCTCCTTCAGTGCGTTTACACCCATGTTCACTCTGATTCAGAATGGTTATACATGCTTGGATATCATCAATGGGTTAAAAAGGAACATTTATTCATTTTCTATACTTGAAACCATTTAAATGTGTGCAAACAAATGACTGATATTAAAATGAACTGCTAGTACTAAATTATAATACTTGAAACCCTCTATGTGTAAATAAATGATTAGTATTAAATCAGATAGGAATACTTGATAAATAGAAAACTTATGTTAAATGGCAATACTTGAAACCATTTTAACTGGGTGTAAATAGAACAATTAGTGATGGATAGCAGTACTTGAAATCATTTTGCTGTGTACAAATGAATAAACCCTGGTTCATTTTAAAATGATACTTGCAAACTATATATATATATATATATATATATATATATATATATATATATATATATATATATATATATATATATATATAAGCAGGATCTGACATTAAATAACCAACAAGAATTGATATGTCATTAAACCCAACCAACCAACCAATCAAAACTTCAGGACTTAGGCCTTTCCATCAGATGCAGTTTTGTGTCATTTCTCTCGGTTTGGAAAGTGTCGTATCCCTCGGCAGCCCCAGTTGACAGGGTAAGATTTCGACTCAGGATCAAAATGGCAAACTTATGCTTAGCCCATTTCATTTTTTTTTAATAAATCATACTTCTCCGTACTCATTATACATTCTTCCGTAAATTTCACATTATTTACACCTGTAAACCACCAAAAATATGATGACAGAGCTCTATTCAAGCCTCGAGCACTCTGTTTAAATTGCTGCCATTTTGAATAGCCTTAAAGAAATATTTTTGCGAAATTAAGATAATTTTTGCAATAAACCAATTCCTGATAATGTAGAGTTAATATTTATCGAAAAAATAATTCTGAAAAAATGTATCTATTTATTCTTATTTTATTAATTTCTTTGTTTCAAAAAATGTTTCTCCTTATTTACTCAATGACCCATATATATACATACATGCCATGACAAATTTAAGAGTCCAAGATATACAAAAGGAGAGGCCTTATAAAAATAGTGTCGGACACAAAAATACGTCCTCTAACCGCAAAGATACTGGGTTTTGATACGACCAAAAATTATTTAAGCAAAAATGTAACTTTTTCACCGTATTCAAAAACGTTATTAAATTTCAAAAGATAGTCTAGATGATGTGAAACAAGTTTTTGTAGCGAAGTGAATTCACATGCAGGTGCGACTAAAAATGGTGACATATTTGTACCCACATCAGGTCCGTAACAAGGTCGTTGTTTCAAGGAATGGCTAAGTATATTTTGCCATCACTCAAGTAGGGGTACCTGACTCCCTTGATCAGAGCTATCATCTTGCATTACAAACTCAATCCCATTGCCTCTTAAAACTTTTTTTTTTAATTACTTTATGATTAAATCGGAAAAATTGCTGTCTATTCGACAATATTTTGAATAAGAAATGTAACAAAAAAACTGTAAAATGGAAATAATAATAATAATAATAATAATAATAATAATAATAATAATAATAATAATAATAATTACCTGGACCATGTTAGGGAATTGAAAAAACTATGGAACATGAAAGTGACAATTATACCAATAGTGATTTTTTTTTTTTTTTTTTGGTGCAGTCACCAAATGATTATTAAAGGGACTGGAGGACTTGGAAATAAGAGGACGAGTGGAGATCATCTAAACTGCTAGATTATTTAGTACGACCAGAATACTGGGAAGAGTCCTGGAGACTTGAGGAGACTTGCCGTCACTCAAACTCAGCTAACACTGATGTGGAAAAACTCTCAACTGGAGGACTTGGAAGTTGGAGGGCGAGTGGAAACCATCCAAACTACAGCATTATTGAGAACGTCCAGAATACTGAGAAGAGTCCAGGAAACTTGAGGAGACTTGCTGTCACTCAAACTCAAGTGAAAGACCATCAGCTAATGCTGATGTGAAAAACTCCAATGGAGATAACATAATAATAATAATAATAATAATAATAATAATAATAATAATAATAATAATAATAATAATAATAACGGTTTTATTCACACAACTGGGAAAAAACACTTCTTGTGATTTTTTTAAAGAGCATTACTTCATGGTTCTGTCGATCAAATTAGAAATTGTGCGAATTATTCAAAAAGAACATGAAACTCCGTTCAACTCATCAAGTTTTACGATTGGATTCAGTTTTCAATGCAACATGAAAAAATCTTACCTAAAAAAACCATAGCCCCCTATTTGAGATATAACAAAAATATACTTGGCCCCCACCCCCTCTATACAACGACCTTGATGTGTGTAAAAATATGTCACCCTATACAATCGGACCGGTAGGTAAAGGTGTATTAGGTATACAAGTACTTGCGGATGGATGGGAAAGTTTTTACATAAAAAAGGGTTTTCTTGCCGTTCAAAACTTGATAGATAGATAGATAGATAGATAGATAGATAGATAGATAGATAGTGAAAGGGAGAGATAAATGAACAGATAAGGATTGATTGATTGATTGATAGAAATAGAGAGAGAAATGAATGGATGGAAAAAGATAGATAGATAGATAGATAGATAGATAGATAGATAGATAGATCTCTTGTTACGGCCCCGACTTACAAGCGAACATGTAAGACAAAAATGTACACAAACTGGAGAGACACAAAGGTACATGTGGAAATATATGTATGTATATATGTATAGTAAAAATAGAGTTTTTGAAAAATCCCTATCATAAAGGAGTTACTTTCTCATATATATATATATATATATATATATATATATATATATATATATATATATATATATATAGGAAAAGTATCGCTCTATTATATAGGAGTTAAATTTCGAAAGTTTTGTCTTGTTGACGTTTAAAAGTTTACTTGTAGCTTTTTGAACAGCCAGTGGGATATTCAGTCTCTAGCGAACAGGTGAGACAAACCAATACAACAGAATGGAAGAAAATAAGGATATTCTTACTTACCCAAGACAAAATCACGAAAGTGTTCCCGGTTTAAAACCTCATCGAAATCCATTTTCGTCAACAAAAGAATAAAAGGTTCACAGTCAAGTGAACATATCGGTATCTTCTTTTATCCATGTTTGATTAAATTTAATATTCATTAAATTTTTTTGTTTAGTTTTATTTTTGCAGAAAGTTTTTTTTTTTAACTTTTAATGTACTCTTTCCTTTTTGTTAGTGTGTTTGTTTGTTTGTTTGTTTGTTTGTTTGTTTGTTTGTTTCCTCTGGGGAAAAAAAAAGAAAACTTTTCTAGCAGTTAAGGCCCGAGCCGTTCTTATGGAAGAGATTTGAGCCCAGAAAATAAACCTGGGGCGAGTTTTGCGCACTGAATTCAAGATAACGTCAAGGGCCTTTTGGGGGATTTTAATTTTCTTTTTTGTGGGGTGGGTTTGACCCCTGTTTTTTGAAGAGGTATTCTGTTTCCTCTGGAAAAAACAGAACTTTTTCTAGCAGTTGAGGCCCGAGCCGTCCTTACTGAAGAGATTTAGCCCACAACACTCATAAGAAAATGAGACGAAGGCGGGGTCTGCGCGCCGATTTCGATGACGTGTATCGCCTTCTGTTTGTCATTTTAGATATCACAGACTCATACACACACACACGCAAAGACTCACTCACTCTCTCAATTATCTGACACTCTCACTCATTCACTCACTCAATGTTTTTCTCTACCTTTCTCCTCTCACCACTATGTCAGTACCTTTCTTCCTTTTCTTTCCCCCTTTTGTCATTTTTTAAATATCACACACACACACACACACACACACACACGCACACGCACACACTCACAACATACACACACGCGCGTGCGCGCGTAAAGACTCTCTCTCTCTCTCTCTCTCTCTCTCTCTCTCTCTCTCTCTCTCTCTCTCTCTCAATCGGTTACCCGACTCAATCAGTGCGTTATTCAATGTTTCTCCTCTTACCACTATCACTATATCTTCCTTTTTTTCCCTCTTTTTTATCCCTTTGTTTGAAAACTTTTACCACGGTAAGGTAGCATAGGTATTTACTAGGGTAAGCAAAGTTCTGGTACAAGGCCTAGAATAAGAGGCATTCAGTAAAAATCGTTCTTTCTTTCTTATTTTCTTCCTTTCTGTTTTTTTCTACTTTCTTTTTCTTTCTCAGTTTTATCTTTATTTCTTTCTTGTCTACTTTGTATCTTTTGTTCTTTCTTTTTATCTTCTTTCTTTCTTTGTAGCTTCGTTATTTTTCCTTTTTTTTTTTAATCTGGTCAACTTTCTGTTTTCTTCCTTTCTTTTTTTCTTTTCTCAGTTTTTATCTATCTTTTTTCTTCGTTTTTTTTAACTTCATCTTTTTTTTTCGCTTTTTTATTTTCTTTCTGTATTTATTTATCTCTTCCTGGAATTTTGTCTAATTTCTTTCGTTTTATCTTCGTTCTTTCTTTCTTTCTTAGTTTTTATCACCTTTCTTTCCCTTTTTTTCTTTCTTGGTTTTATCTTCTTTCTTTATTTGTGGATTTTGTCACCTTTCTTTCTTTCTTTCTTTCTTTCTTTTCTTACTTTCTTTCTTTCTGGATTTTTATCTTTCATTTTTCTTCCATCGAATTTTTTATTCTTTCATTTTTTTCTTTATCGGTTTGCATTATATTTATTCATTCATTCATTTATTTATTCATTTATTTATTCATTTATAGGGTTTGATTTATTTTTCTTCCCTTTTTCTTTTTTCTTTGTGTCTGTATTTCTCTCTTTCTTTTCGTTTTCTTTTCATCTACTTTATTTATTTACTTATTTATTTATTTTTGTGGTGCTTGTCACCATTTCTTCATTCTTCCTTCCTTTCCTTTTTTCTTTCTCGAGTTTCACCGTCTTTCTTTTATTCATTTTTCCTTCCTTTATTTCTGGATTTTGTCTTTTTTCTTTGGATCTTTCTTTTTTTTTTTTTTTTTTTACTTTCTCACTTTTTATCGTCTTTATTTCTAAATTTTTCCCGCGTTTTTGTCATTCTTTCTTTCTTTTTTCTTTCTATTTCCTTTTCTTTTTTCTATTTTTTTATTTTCTTTTTTTAGTTTTCTTACATTCTGAATTTTTATTGTCTTTCTTTCTTTTTATTCTTTCTTCGTTACGATATTTTTTTTTATTTCTTACGAATTCCGTTTTTATTATCTTTATTTCTTTCTTTCTTTCTTTCTACGCTTTTTGTCTAATTTCCTTCAATCTTCATTTCTTTCTTTTTTTTTACTGTCTTTTTTTATCTTCTTTATTTATTTATTTTTCCTGCGTTTTTGTCATTCTTTCTTTCTTTTTTCTTTGTTTTTGCTTTTCTTTTTCTATTATTTCTTTTTCGTTTCTCTTCGTTTTTTCGTCTTATTGCATTTATGAATTTTTGTCGTCTATCTTTCTTTCTTTATTTTTATATCTGTCTCGGATTTTGTCTTTTTCTTTTCATTCTTTCGTTCTTCATTAGTTTTCAGCAATTTTCTTTTCTTTCTTTCTTTCTTTCTTTCTCTTTGTAGTTGGCGGATTAGATTATCTTCTAACTTTTTCTTTTTTTATTTATTTAGGAGTTTGAATTCTTTATTTCTTTATTTCTTTATTTCTTTCTTTCTTATTTGCGTTCTTTCTGTCTTTCTTTCATTCTATCTTTCTTCATTCTAATCTATTTTCTTTCTTTTTTCTTTCCTTTTCCTTCCTTCCCTTCTTTCTTTTTCTCTTCTTTCTTTCGCTGTTTTTATCTTCTTTCTTTGTATCTTTTATTCTTTCTTTTTTCTTTTTCTTCTTTACCGGTTTTTATCATCTTTCTTTCTTTCTTTTATCTACTTTTTCTTTTCTGTCCTCATTTTTTCTCGTTTCTAATCCTCTTTCTTTTTTCTTTCTTTTTTCTTTCTTACATTCATTCTTTTGTGTACTTTTTCTTTCTTTTTCTTCTTTCTCAGTTTTGTGCTTCTTTCTTTACTGTGTCTTTCTTTTGTATTTGTAAGTTTTATCTCGTCGGTATGTTTATTTATTTCGTTCTCTCTTCCTTCCTTCCTTCCGTCCTTCCTTCCTTCATTTCTTTCTTTTTTCTTTTATGCCTTTTTTCTTCCTCGATTTTTATCTTCCTTCTTTTATTCATTTTTCTCTTCTTTTTTCTGGGGTTTTGTCTTCCTTTTTCTTTCTTTCTTTCTTTCTTTCTTTTTTTTTTTCTTTCTTTCTTTCTTCAGATAATCTTTATTTATTTACTTATATTGTCATTATCTCTTTTCTGTTTTTCTTTCGTTTTCAGTTTTTATCTTCTTCCTTTCATTCTTTCTTTCTTCCTTGTTTCTAAGCAATTTTCTTTCTTTTTGGGCTTTTATCGTTTTTTCTTTTTTCTTTGTTTCTTTTTTTTTTTAGGTTGTAATATATGTTCTTACTTTCTATCTTTCTTTCTTCCTTTCGTCCTTACTTACTCGGTTTTTATTTTCTTATTTTTCTTTCTTTCTTTCTTTCTTTCTTTCTTTCTTTCTTTCTTTCTTTCTTAACCTTTGACTTTTTCCTGGTTTGTTCATTTATTTATTTCCTATTTTATTTTTCTGTTTTCTTTTTTTTTTCTGTGCTTTTGTCAAATGTCTTTTTTTTTCTTTTTTTTTTTTTCTTTCTATCCTATTTTCTCTCTCGGTTTTTCGCTACTTTCTTTCTTTCTTTCTTTCTTTCTTTTAATTGTCTTTATTTATTTTTTCACTTATTTATTCTCTCTCTCTCTCTCTCTCTCTCTCTCTCTCTCTCTCTCTCTCTCTCTCTCTCTCTCTCTCTCTCTCTCTCTGTTCTTATTTTCTTACGTTATTTATTTCTGAATTTTTATTAACTGTCTTTCATCCTTTCTTTTTTTCTTCTTTTCATTGTTTTTTATCGTTTATATCTCTGATTCACATATGCTTTCTTTCTATTTTCTTTCTTTTATTTATTTTTTCTATTTTTATCGACTTTCTTATTTTTTCTTTCTTTCTTTCTTAGTTTTATCGAATTTCTCAACTTTTTTCTTTGTATCTTTCATTTTTTATTTTTCCGTTTATCTTTTTTCTTTATATTGTCTGGGTTTTTGGTTACTTTGTTTCTAGCTTTCTTTCTTTCTCTCTTTCTTTCTTTCTTTCACCTTTCTTTCTTTTTTTCTTTCTTCATTTATTTAATTATTCATTTTTGGGCTTTTATTCTATCTTTTATTCATTTATTCTTTCTTTCGTTCTTTCTTTATTTTTCCTTCTTTCTTTCGCTCTTTCTTTCTTTCTTTCTTTCTTTATTAAAATCTGTTTTCTTCCTTTCTTTCATTTTGTTTTATCGACTTTCTTAATTTTCTTTCTTTCTTTTTTCTTTCTGTCTCTCATTGTTCCTTTTTGTTTTACTTTTTATTGTGTTTTTTCCCCACTTTTTTCTTTTTTACTTTGTTTCCTTCTTTGATTCGATCGTCTTTCTTTTCTTCTTTCTTTTTTTATTTCTGTGTTTTTGCCAATTTTGCTTTTTACTTTCTTTCTTAGCTTCTTTTTCGGGGGGGTTCTAACTTTTTTAGATTTTGTCGACTTTTTTCTTTCTTTCTTTCTTTCTTTCTTTCTTTATTTATTTATTTATTTATTTGTTCTTTCTTAGTTTTATGTATTTTATTTATTCATTCATTTATTTCTCAATTTTTATCAACTTTCTTTTTCATTCATCTTTTCTTTCTCTTTCTTTCATTCTTCTTTGGTTCTAAACAATTTTTTCGTTTTTTGTTTTGTTTTTTTTTGTTTTTTGTTTTTTTGGTATCCAATTTTTTTTATTTCTTAGATTATTTCGGATGTTTTGTCTACTTCTTTCTTTCTTTCTTTCTTTCCTTCTTTCTTTCTTTCTTTCTTCATTCATTCATTCATTCATTCTTTCATTCATTTCTAATCTTCTTTTTTTCTCATTTCAGATTTTTGTCTCACTTCTTTCTTAATCTATTTTTTTTCTTGGTTTAATTTATTTCTGGGGATTTGTCTCCTTTCTTTCTTCCTTTTTGTCTGTTTTCTTTCATTGTTTTTATCATCTTTTCTTTCTTTCTTTCTCTCTTACTATCTTTCTTCTTTCTTATTTAGCTATTTCTATATTTCTTTCTTTCTTTGTTCCCATTTTTTCTCTCTTTTATTGTTCTTTCTTTCAAACATTCTTTTTTTTTGGGGGGGGGCTTTTATCTTCCTACTTTTTCTTTCCTTTTTCTTTCTTTGTTATCATTTCTTATCTCTTAATTTTCTTTTCTTTTTTTTTTTTCTTTCTTGGTTTTTATTTTATTTCGCAATTTAATCATGGGTTTCCTCAGCTTTTAGCGTTTCTTTCCTACCTTGTTCAGCTATTTTCTTTTTCTTTTTTCTCTCTATTTTATTTCATTCAATCAATCATTCCTTTCCTTTCATTCTTTCTTTCTCTCTTTCTTTTTTCTTTCTTTCTTTCTTTTTCTTTTTTCTCTTTCTTTTAGGTTTTTGTCTTCGTTCTTTCTTTATTTTTTTATTTACTTTTCATTAATTTTTTTCATTATTCCAATTATTTCTTTCATTATTTGTTTCTTATTTATCTATTCTTTATTTATTCATTTATTTATTTTATTTTATTTTAACTTCTTTTTGTTTAAGCGCATTTTTACTTTCTTCCTTTTTTCTTTCTCAGTTTTTTCTTCCTCTTATTCTTGTTTCAAATTTTTTTGTCTATTCATTTACTTCATTTTTTTCTTTGGTGCTTTATATCTACATCCTTTCTTTCTTCCATTCTTTCTTTCTTTCTTGCTTTCTTCCTTTGTTCTTTGTTCTTTCTTTCTTTCTTTATTATTACCGTTTATCTTTTTTTCTTTTTTTTCTTCGTTCTTTTTTTTGTTCTAATTAATTATTTTGTTTTTATTTATTTCTTTTTAGCTTTTTTCTCCTTTACTTTTTTATTTCTTTCTTGTATTCTTTTTTTTATTTCTTTCTCAATTTTAACTTTCTTTCTTTTTCATGTTTTTATTAATTCATTCTTTATTGTTTTCTACTTTCATTCTTTCTTTCTTTCTTTCTTTTTATCTTTTTTGCCTCCCTCGGTTTTTATCTTCTTTCTATTTCTTTTTTTTTTCATATTAATCTATTTTTTCCTTTTTTTTCTTTCTTTCTTATTTTTGTCCTTTCTTTTTCTTTTTCTTTTTTTTTTTTTTGCTGTTTTTATATTTTTTCTTTCTTTTTCTGCTTTTTAAGGTATTTGCTTTCTTTTTTTATTTCTATTTACCCTTTCTTTTTTCTGCTTTTTTGTCTATTTGCTTGCTTTCTTTCTTTTTTTTTTTTTCTTGATTTTTATCATTTTTTTCTGCTTTTTGTCCTTTTTCTTTCATTCTGCATTTCTTTATTTTTGTCCTTTTTTGGCCGCTGTTTTTTTTTTTTTTTTGTTTTTTTTTGTCTACTTTCTTTCTTAAGTTCTTTCTTTAATTCTTTATTTCTTTTTTTCTTATTTTCTTTCTTTCGTTCCTGATTTCGTACTTTTTCTTTTATCTTTTCGTTTACTTTCTTCGTTTTCATTCTTTCATCCTTCTTTCTTCCTTTCCTGATTTTTATCCCTTCTTTTTTTGCTGCTTTTTTGGAATTTTTCTTTCATTTTTTTCATTCTTTTATAATTCATTTTTTTTCATGCGTTTTTGTCTTTTTCTTTCTTTCTTTCTTTCTTTCTTGCTTGCTTTCTTTCTTTCTTTTCTGATTTTTGTCCTTTGTGCTGATTTTTGGTCTCTTTCTTTCTTTCTTTCTTTCTTTCTTTCTTTCTTTCTTTCTTTCTTTCTTTCTTTCTTTCTTTCTTTGGTGTTTTTCGGTTTTCTTTGTTTCCTTGTTTCTATGTTTTTTTTCTGTCTTTCTTTCTTGCCTGATTTTTATACTTTTCTTTTTTTTGCCTTCTTTGTCCTTATTCTTTCTTTCTTTCTTTCTTTCTTGATTTTTTCAGTTCTTCTTTTTTGCTGCTTTTTATCCTTTCCTTCTGTTTTTATTTATCTATTGATCTATCTATTAATTTATTTTTGTCATTTCTTTTTTTCCTGCTTTTTATTTCTTTTTTTGCTTTCTTTCTTTCTTTCTTTTCTGATTTTTCTCTATTTTCTTTCTTCTTTGCTTACATTCGTTATTTCCTTTATTTTTCCTTTCTTTTTATTGATTTTTTCTATTTCCAGTTCTTTCTTTATTTATTTATTTATTTATTTCTTCTTTCTTTCTTTCTATTTCTGCTTTTTTGTCTATTTGTTTTCTTTCTTTTTTTCTCATTTTCTTTTATTCTATCTTTTTATGTTTCCTCCTTTCTTTCCTAATTTTCCTCCGTTTTTTTTTTGTTTTTTTTTTTTGTGTGTGTGTTTTGTTTTGTTTTGTTTTTTGTTTTGTTTTTTGCTGTTTTTAGTCTACGTTCGTTCTTTTTTCTTTCTTTTTGCTTTCTTTCTTTTTCTGTTTTTTGCCTTTTTTCCTACTTTTTATTTATTTTCTTTCTTTCTTTCTATTTTCTTTTTTCTTTCTTCTTTCTTCCTTTCTTTCTTTTTTCCTTTTTTGATTTTTGTCCTTTCTTTTTTTGCTGCATTTTGTTTTATTTATTTTCTTTCTTTCTATCTTTCTTTCTTTCTTTCTTTCTTTCTTTCTGTTTGCTCTTTTATTTTTCTGCTTTTTAGTCTATTTGCTTTTTCTCGTTTTCTTCCCTTCTTTCTCTCTTTCTTTCTTTCTTTGATTGATTCATTCATTCATTCATTCTTTCTTTCTATTTGTCCCTTCTTTATTTTCTGCTTTTTTGTCGATTTGCTTTTTTTCGTGGTTTTTTTTTTTTTAATTTTAGTTTAATTTTTCTTCTTTCTCTCTTTCTTTTTTCTTTCCTTTCTGATTTTGTCCTCTTTTTCTGCTTTTTTGAAAATTTACTTCCTTTCTTTCTTTTTTCTTTCTTTCTTTCTTTCTTTCTTTTTGATTTTTATCCATTTATTTTTATGCAGCTTTTTGTCCTTTTTCTTTCTGTATTTATTTCCTTTATTTTAGTCCTTTCTTTTTTTTTGTGTGTGTTTTTACATTCTTTCTTTCTTTCCTGATTTTCATCCTTTTTTTTATTAATTCTCTTTTTTATTTTTGCTTTCTTAATTTTGTTTTCTTTGTTCCTTTCTTTCTTTCTTTATTCATTTATTTATTTATTCATTTATTTATTTATTGGATCATTTCTCTCCTGATTTTTGTTCTTCCTATTTTTGCTGTAATTTGGGTCTGTTTTCTTTCATTCTTCCTTTCTTTCTTTCTTTCTATTTGCCCTTTTTTATCTGCTTTTTGCGTTTTTCTTTTTTCTTTCTTGGTTTTTTTACCTTTCTTCTTTTTATGGCTTTTTAGTCTATTTTCTTTTTCTTTCTTTCTTTCTTTCTTCTGTTTTTTCTGATTTTTATCCTTTCTTTTTATTGGTGCCTTTTTTGTCTATTTGCTTTCTTTTTTTCTTTCTTTCTTTCCTGATTTTTTCTTTCTTTTTTTTTTTTTGTCTATTTTCTATCTTGCTTGCTTTCTTTCTTTCTTTTTTCTTCTCTCTTCTTTCTTCTTTCTTTGCTGATATTTGTCCCTCCATTTTTCTGCTTTTTTGTCAATTTGCTTTCTTTCTTTCTTTCTTTTTTCTTTCTTCTGTTTTCTCATTTTTTTTTCCTTTCTTTTTTAGCATCTTTTATTGTCTATTTGCTTTCTTTTCTTTATTTCTTTTTTTCTTTGTCTTTCTTCCTTTCTTTCTTTCCTGATTTTTGTCCTTTCTTTTTTGCTTATTTTTGGTTCATTTTCTTTTTTCTTTTCTTTCTTTCTTTCTTTTTCTACTTTATTCCTTTCTTTTTTATTCTTTCTTTGTTTCTGTTCATATTTCTTAATATCTTTTTCTGTTTTTTTCATCTCTTGTTTTTTTATTTTTATCGACCTTTTTACTAATTTATTTATTCATCTGTCAAATTATTTCCGTATTTTTTGTAGCTTCTTTCTGTCTTGACTTCTTTTTTAACTTCATGCTTTCCGTATTTGTTTATTTTACAGTTTTCTATATTTCCTTTTTTTTTCTTTCTTATAATTTTTTGTTTTTATCGGCTTTCTTTTTTCCCTTTATGTTCTTTTTTTTCTTTTTTCTTTTTCCTTTCTTTTTTTATCCTAATCTTATATTTTTCGGTTATGCGTTTTATCTTCTTTCTTACTTTCTTTCTTGATTTTTTCTCTCATTCTTGGTTCCAATTCATTCCTATATTCATTCATTTATTTCATTCTTTTATTTTTTTTCAAATTTCAGTCTTTCTTTTTCATTTATTTATTTCTGGCCTTTTAACTTTCTCCCTTCCTTTTTTTCCCCTTGTCTCTCTAGTTTTTGATTGATCTATTTTTCTTTGTTTCTTTCTTTGTTACTTTCGTTCTTTATTTATTTATTTATTTATTTCATACTTTAAATCAATTTTCTTTCTGTGGTACTTTCATTCATTTTGGATTTTCACATTTATTTATTTATTTATTCATTTATGTTTTGTGTATTTTTCTTTTGTTTCTTGATTTTCCGTTTGTATTCTTTATTAGATTTCCTCTTTTTTCTTTTCTTCATTCGTTCTTATTTGTCTATTCTTTCTTGCCTTCTTATTTTTCCCCTTCTTTATTTTTACCATCCTTTCGGTCTTTAGTTCTAGGTTTTGTCTGCTTTCTTTCCTTATTTCTTTCTTTCTTTACTTTTTAATTCAGTTTTTATTTCTATCTTTCTTTCTCTTTTTCTTCTAATCTATTTTATTTCTTTCCTTGTTCCTTCTTTTTGCCTTTTTATTTTCTATCTTTATTTATCTATTTCTGGGCTTTTGTTTACTTTTTCTTTTTTTTAATCATCTTTTTTTTTAATTTATTTATCAATTTATTCTATTTTATTTATTTATTTCATTTATTCATTTTTCTAATCAATTTTGTCTCTGCTTTCTTTTTTTCTTCTTTTTGGTTTTTTATCTTCTCTCTCTCTCTCTCTCTCTCTCTCTCTCTCTCTCTCTCTCTCTCTCTCTCTCTCTCTTATTTCTTTCTTTGTTATTATCTATTTTCTTTCTCTTATTGTTGATCTTCATCTTTCTTTCTATATTTCTATGTTTTTGTCTACTTTTACCCTTCCTTCTTTCCCTTTTGTTTCATAGATTTTCTCTTCTTTCTTTCTTTCTTTCATTCTTTCTTTTTTATCTTCTCTTTTATTCTTCATTCCTTTCTTTATTTTGTTGGTTCAAGGTTTTTATCTACTTTCTTTCCTTCTTTTTTCTTTCTTTCTTTTTTTTTTTTTTTTCAACTTCTTATTTCTGCCTCTTTTATTTTTTATTCTCTTTCTTTATGAGTTTTGTTTACTTTCTTTTTTCTTTTTTCACATTTTTTTGTTTTTATCGTCTTTCTTCCTTTCTTTCTTTCTTTCCGTCTTTCTTTCTTTCTTTCTTTCTAATTCAAGGATTTCTTTCTTTCTTTTTTCTTTTTTTCTTTCTCTTTTTTCAATTTACTAATCTATTTTATTTCTTTTTATTGTCTACCTTTATATTTTTCTTTCTTACTTTTTCTTTCTTTTTTTCTTTCTTTCTTTCTTTCTTGCTTGCTTGCTTTTTGTCATCTCTGTTCTTTCTTTTTTCTTTTTTCTTTCGATCTTTCTTTTTCTTTTTCTTTTTCTTTTTTTTTTTTGTCTCAGTTCTAATCATTTTTTCCCTTTTCTGGATTTTTATGAACTTGATTTCTGTTTTATTTTTCTTTCTTTCCAGCATTTTCTTTATTTTTTTCTTAAATTTACGATTTATTTATTTATTCATTTATTTCTTATTCCTCTATTCTTTCTTTTTTCTTTCTTTTTTCTTTCTTTCTTATAATTTATTTTCTATCTTTTACTTTTTTCTTTTTCTGTTTTTATCGCTTTATTTTTTTATTTTTTTATTCATTTATTTATTTATTTTTGTTTTTGCCCAGGTCATTTCTTTTCTTTTTTTTTTTCTTTGATTTTAAATATATTGTTGCTGCTGGTGGTGGTTGTTTTAATCTATCATTTTATTTTCTTTCTTTGTTTTTGGTTGCTTTTATCTAAATTCTTTTTGCGTTCTCTCTTTCTTTTTATGATCTTTTTTTTATTTTTTTCATGGGCTTATTTATTTATTTATTTATTTGTCTTTGTTTGTTTGTTTCTTTCTTTGTTTCTTTCTTTCTTTCTCTTTGTTTTTATCATCTTTCTTTTGTCGTTTTTATTCCAAAATATTTGTCGGTTTCTCATCCTTTTTTCCTACTTTCTTTTTCTCTCTCTACTTTCTTTCTTTCTTTCTTTATTTATTTATTTATCTGTTTATTTATTCATTATTTTCTATTTTTTCTTTCTTTCTTATTATCTATTTTCTTTCTTTCTGTTTTTCTTTCTTTCTTTGGTTTTTATCGTTTTTCTCTTTTTTTATTAATCAACCGTTTTTGTCTTCCTTCATCAATTTATTTCTTTCTTTTATTGTACATCTATTTATGTATTATTTATTTCTTTGTTTCTAAATTCTTATCAATTTTGTTTCTTTCTCTCATTTTAACTTTCTTTTGTTAATTTTCTGGTTTTTATCGTCTTTGTTTCATTGTTTCTCTTTTCTTTCTCAGTTTTTATCATCTTTCTTTCTTTTTTCTTTCTTTTTTCTTATTCATTTGTTCTTTCTTTCTTTTTTTTTTTTTTTTCTTTCTTCGTTCTTATTAATTTTCTTTCTTTCTTCAATTCTTTTTTTTGGGGGGCGGGGGTGATCGAATTTCTTTGTTTTTCTTTTTTTCGTTTTTTTTATTGTTTTTCTTTCTTTTTTGTTTTCAACTTCTTTCTTTCTTTCTGTCTCTCTCTCTTGTTTTTTCTATTTTCTTTATCTTCTTTCTTTCTTTCAGTTTTCCTTTCTTTTCTATTTTTATTGTATTTTTAATTTATTTGTTTATTTATTTATTACTGGTTTTTATCTTCTTTCTTCCTATCTTTCTTTCTATGTTTTTTGTCTATGTTCCTACTTTCTTTCTTTCTTATTTTCTTTCTTGATACCGATTGCTCACTCACCACGGTCCCGTCCTCAAACTTACGGGTCGCCACCCCAACAAGTAACTTCGTTAAGGAGGGTCTTCTCCTTCTCCAGAGGTGCAGCTGACGTATTCTACTGCCCCAACGGACAATACAAGATAAACGATATTGGACTCCGACATATGGACACCCACTACAGTATTTGCTGACCAGCAATGACATTTTCATCATCTCTGTGCGGACACTAAATGCTGTCTAGAGGACTTGCCTTGATAGAAACGGAAAGCGAAAGTGAGGCAAGAAAATATATCCTATTAGTACGACTAAATGGTGATGATAATAATTTAATGGTTTAATTTCTTTATTTAATGGCATATCAACTTAGTGGGTTGTTTAATGTCAAAGCGATCTTTGTAAAAGATCAGCAGTGGTACTATTTAACTTATAGCAGTGGGGATATGTGGGTTCATAACATTCCTAAAAGTATTTGTCTAAAAGTGAACGTAATTGCACGACTGGAGTTCGAACTCACTTACTATGATATTGCAGTTCAGCACGTTCGCCTCGAAACGAAGGAGACGTAACTCTGGTATAATTGATAATAACGTTATAGGCAATGGCAATAAACATACAAGATTTTCTAATCAAAGCAACGTCGTTATCATTTGAGCCTTATCAGTCTTATCGTACAAAAAATCTGTAATTAAAGTTCTTTGAAGGGAATAATAAATTAAATCTGATATGCTAATTGAGTTTATATAAATAAGCAAACAAAAAATACTAAAGGAGTAAATCGATGATTGGGCGGTTTTAATTAAGACCTGACCAAACTATGTCTAAACATGTCTAAACATAGATTTGTGATTGTATATATAAGTGACTGACTATGGAGAAGTAATCTAATATGTGTATACACATTAGTCATTGTTACATCAGAGTCGTACTGATAACCATACCAAATCATGTATCAATATGTGCGTCTACATATATATATATATATATGTGTGTGTGTGTGTGTGTGTGTGTGTGTGTGTGTGTGGCATCAGTAAGTATGTGTAAATATATTTATGTATATGTATGAGTGTGTTTATATATATATAAATCAATATATAAGTAAGTAAAGTTAGCGACCCGAAGGCTCCCTTTTCAATAGCTACTACACCGGGGTGGAGGGGGTTGATACTCCTTTCTCTGGATTGCTCCGCTTTACCCTTGATCCATATCTTATAATGCTGTGTGTTAAGCAAGGAGGTATCAAGTACCATTTTTTGAGTCTTTGGTATCACTCGACCTGGGATTGAACCCCAGTCTCCCAGACCATTACCAAACACTCTGATAATTAGGACAATGAGACAGTATATATATATATATATATATATATATATATATATATATATATATATATATATACTGTTTCGTTCTATCAGAACTCTTCAGTGTGGCTAGACAGGCAAGATTCCCGAAGCTGGGATCGAAACCTTGTTGACTGAAACGCCAATCCAAGATTCTACCACTCAGCCACGAGGAATAATTCTTCGTAAAAGCTTAAGCAGTTATATTTAACCCATAAATGGTACCCTAACGGGTACTACCACCCCGGGTGAGCGAGCTGCATTATTGACACCTTTGTTACATTTGTATAGCACTGGACATTGCTGTCCAGTTCAATCAATAATCAGGCATCCGTGCATGGATGGTCCATATCCAGCTAGGCTCATCAGGCCCACATTGCACTAAGTGGGCTGACGACCAGCATAGTCACACAGGGCTCGAGCCTCGGCTCGTTTCCGACCTTCCCATCTCCTAATCCCCACTATAATTGACCTTCGGGTCATTTTACCTTGTGTCAAGTCTTGTCTGCTGGGAGGCAGAGACAAACAACTGTCTTTGCTCTGGGGACGAGGCCGATGGCATGAATTTGCTGTTGGCTTTGCCTCCAGATGGCTTTTTAACCGAACTGTCTGGCATTCGTGTCTGACGGAGCATTGTCCATCTAAAGCAGACTTGAAGCCGAAAGGCCCTGGTTTCGACTGGGCTACCTTCGAGTTGACGAGCTGCATTATTGATGCTTTTGGAATTTTGTATAGCACTGGACATTGCTGTCCAGTTAAAGCTATAATCTAGCATCCGTGCCTTGACTCATGTTTGGTTCCTTGTCCAGCTTAGCTCATCGGCTCACATTGCACTAAATGAACCGACGACCAGCATAGACCAACAGGGCTCCAGACTTGGCTCGATTCCGATCTTCCCCCCTACCCCCACTATAATCTGACCTTCGTCATTTGACCTTGTGTCAAGTCCTATCTGCTGGGAGGCAGAGACAAATACAGTCCTTGCTTCCTGGATCAATAGTGTGCCCCACTATTCCTAATCTGTCTTATTGTATCTCTCTTGACATAAAAGCCTTTCTTTATTCTACGAACGTGTTTTACTGTTCCTTTCCGCTCAAGTATCACCTTGTCTGATTGTATGACTTTTAAGGACACACACACACACACACTCACATATATATATATAAACAGAGAGAGATGAATATCTATATATATATATATATATCTGTATATAATTATGCCTATATGCAATATATATATATTTGTGTATGTGTGTGGGGGGGTGTCGACAGCACAGATTTCTTTAACTCTCTCTCTCTCTCTCTCTCTCTCTCTCTCTCATTCATCACTGCTGGCAGGTTCTGCAAACTGCATCCAGTGTCCGCAGAGGACTGATTTAAGTTCTTGAAGGTCTTCTAAAGCGTTCATGTATAGAGGTCAACTGAATCATGTCGCTTATGAGTTCATCCTTGCTTTTCTAGCAATTCTCTGTATGTTTTGTTCGTCTTATTTGGATAGTTGGTGAGGTAGGAAGTAAGTAGCTCTACAACTGCTTTCTCGTCGGGTGTTGCTCCCAAGATTTGTTCGAAAAGAACGTTGTAAACTTATGTAGTTCCCATCAAGTTTTTTCTCCGTGTGGTGTATCCATAGAGTAGTACTGTCAGAGCTACTGCTTGGGAAAAGGCCCGTTTTATTTTATCGGATAGATAAGATATCTATATGATCGATTACCTTTCGAGAGCAGTCCACACCTTCGCTTGGTGTATATTTCAGTAGATGAGATATTGCTGCTGTATTATGGGAAGTTGTCCTCCAATTTTAGAGGCTTGCCACTTGGGGCGGAAATAGTTGCTTGTACTTTGTTTTTCGAGCGTTCACTGAAACGCTAATACTCCTTGCTGCTCGTTCCAGGCAGGAATTCGGATTGGGCTGGTGTATTTGGGTAAAGTGCTAGATCATCTATGTAGTTCCTGTAGCATATCGTCTGATTCTAGTCTTATTTAACGTAAAATCATTTTCTTTTCTATTGATGTTTGAAGTATATAGCCTTGGCAGATTATAAACATATATGGTGGCAATGTATCCCCTTGCAAGACTCCAGTGACAATGTCAATGAAGTCCATGTAACCATCAGGTAGCGAACCCTTTATTTCGTATTTTTGTAAAGCATTATTATAGCTGTAACGATTTCTTTGGGAAGACCATATACTAGAAGTATTTACTTCACATTCCCTCTGGAATCAAATACCTTGTAGAAATCTACGAACAATAGTTATATTGATACATGTATTGCTGGATAGATAGATAGATAGATAGATAGATAGATAGATAGATAGATAGATCCAGGACACTCGTTGGGGGGAGTGCTTTCCCCTCTGCAGAGGTGCAGCCTACAGGGCGGTTCTTTTATATTAACTGTCTTAAGTCTGACAATCATGGTTCTATTGTAAGAAACAAGAAGCAAACGCCCTTTAAAAATAAAATATCTTTCATTTAACACAATGTATCATTGTATTTTCGCAGGCTTTAAGATTACACCATATGAATTCTTTCAACCATTCAGCAAATTCCTGTGGCCTCCTAACAGGAAATTGAATACTATTTATATGTCATTTGGACAAAGAAGTGACTGATTATATATTTTTTAAATCACTATAAACAATCTTATAGTCAGATTCCAGTTCTGGAGCTTTGGAGAATATGGAATACCTCTTCATTACTATTACTCCCAGGTCTACTCTGGTTCAAATTGGTTGTACTAATTAGTGTCCAATCTATGGGTCAAATAGAACTGTTTAATCATTTACTAGGGATTATCATTAATATTAGATAAATTAATTAGTGTCTGTTGAAATACTTGAAACAAACTGTGTACCAGCAAATGATTAGTATTAAATTGAATCAGTCACGTTAAATAGAAATACTTGAAACCATTTAACTGTTAGAAATGAGCTCTAACTGGTTTAAAAATAAAGATACCTAAAGCTATTTTCTTATACATCGTATAATAAAGTAAGTAAAATTGGCGACCGTAGTCGAGGGCGACTAGAAGGCTCCCTTTTCAATAGCTACTACACCGAGGTGTAGGGGAGGGCGCCACTCCTTTCCTTGGACTGCACCACTTTACCCTTGATACGTACCTTATATCGCGGAGTGTTAAGCAAGGAGGTATCAAGTACCATTTTAAAGTCTTTGGTATGACTTGAACTCAGGTCTCCCAGACCATTGGCGAACACTCTACCCACTCGGCCATACGTTATGCTGCTAGCACGGATTTCCCTGACTCTCTCTCTCTCTCTCTCTCTCTCTCTCTCTCTCTCTCTCTCTCTCTCTCTCATCCATCGCTTTCGGCAAGTCTTCTAGACTACATCCTGTGTCCATACAGAGCTGTTGTATGTACGTTCTTGTTGATCGTCCAACACTTACACGTCCGTGTGAAGAGGTTCATAGGAGAACGTCGCTTATGAGTTCGTCCTTGCTTCCCCAACAGTGTTCCGCATGTCTTGTTCGTCTTATGTGGATGGTTTTAGAGATTGGAGGTAGGTGACCGTACAACTGCTGCTTGGTTGGAGGCTGCTTCCAGGATTTGTTCATTATTGCAACAATTTCGAAAAGTCTGTGTCTCCATCCGGTGAGCGAACTTTTACTTTCGTATTTTTACAGAACTTCATTATAGCTGTGAAAGTTTCTTTGGCGAGACAATAGGCTAGAAGTATTTGCACCATCTTCCCGCTGCGTATGTAGTCAAATGCCTTGGAGAAATTTACAAATAATAGTGTCGCCTTGAGGTTTTTTGCATGAACTCCATCTAAAATTCAACAATTGTTAGAATCTATGATGTCGGGGATCGGTTTCTCCGAAAACCATTTTGATTCTTCCTAAGAATTTTCTCAATTTCTAGTTCGATGCAGTTAAGTAGCTGAGCATTGTAAATTTCAGCCGTTTTGGAAGTGAATGTTATGTCTTGGTAGTTCTTGGCAATCCCTCGGTCCCCTTTCTTAGTAAAAGGGAGGATGCAGCCTTTTGTCCATCTCTCTATTATGTTCTGGTTATATACGGTTTTACAGTCCGGCAGTTTTCCTGTTTTTAATTTTTGTAAGTACTTCGGTGAGTTCTCCTTGAGTAAACTTTCCTATTTTGATGTCGAGTTGATTTGTAATTTTGGTGATAGTTTTATCTATAACTTTCAGTGATTTTCCAAGCAGATTCTTGAAATGTTCTTTCCACATGTGTATTCGTTCTTCTTGACTAGCAGCTTTTAGTTTAGTTTTGGAAGTGTTCTTCCTTTTACTGGCTTCATTTATTGTCTGCCACGCTACATGAGATTGTCTCTCTTCAAAGGAATATCTAATTTTATTGATCTGGCCTTGAATGTTTTCTATTTTGTTCTTTTTGGTATGCGTTAATTAGTTCATTTTGTGCTTTCTTAAGTTTCTGGGCGTTGGCATTTGTTGGATTCCTTCTTATTACATAGAGATGCCGTTTTCACGTTTTCTTGTTTTTTCTTAACTGCTAATATTTCCCAAGGAATTTTATATTTGTCTCGTAGTTTGGTTGGTATGAACTGTTGCAGCCTCAATATAGGCATTAACGAAGTTCTCATATTTGTCATCGGAGCAAGTGTTTCGGATATCTCCTGAAGTGCATCAAATTTGTTTCTTAGTGTTATATATTTATCACTAATATCTCTATTGTTAAGCAAGGATCAGTTATAGTGTGTGGCTTTGATTGTTTGCATCACATTCCTGCGTAGGCTCAGACGTATCTTTGCTGTGACAATTCGGTGATCGGAAGCCACACCTTCAAAAGAGGAATATGCCTTACAATTCAAAGCGCTATTAATCCATTTCTTATTCATGAGGATGTAATTTATCTGTGCTTTGGCATTATCTGTGTAAATGTACATAAAAATACAGCCATCGAAAAATTCCCCTGACAATCACACAAATTATATGTCCAAACTGCATCGCCCTTCGCGAGGGTAAACAAGGGGTGCATTCTGCTGAGGTTAGAGTTCTAGCCCCAGTGTTCGAAAAATCAGTTGCGGAACTAAAGCACAAATAAAAATTACTTAAATGTAAAAGCACTGTACATACAGCGACACTTAACGTTAGAACATTAAATAGAATAGGCCAACTACCGGAAGTGACAGCTTCTGCAGTAGAGCATACTATAGACATAGTATGCATACAAGAACACAGATATCATCATTGTAAATTAGGAAATACCACGATACTGGCAATGGATGGACATTTATCTCAGCATCTGTATGGAAAAACTCTGTTTATGCTGTCAAAAGGGGTGTAGGAATGCTTCTCAGTTCTTGCACCCTAAAATCTCTTAATAGCATGGAGAAAATACAACACAGAATGATAGTAGTTATGTTTAACGGCAACCACAGCACAACGATCATTTCCTGTTACAGTCCTACAAATGCGATTGATGAAACGGACCTCATCACCTTCTATAACGAGCATCCACAAACACAACTCTTTAATCATAGTTAAAAACAAAAAAACAACAAATTTAGCTTTCGCAACTCGTCAAATAGAAATTATGAACTCCTAACAGATTTCTCTCTTGAAAACTAACATGCAGAAAAGGAAGGGAAAACTATATATATATATATATATATATATATATATATATATATAGTGAGGAGTCCGCAAATGATTTCAAATTTGGTTTATAGGTTTTTTATATACTTGCGCGATACGTGTTTGGAACATTCTAGAACTCCACAGACTTTTGAATTGTTGGTTGTCTGTTGAATTCCTTTAATTCATATAAATGAGTGTGTTCTCATTATTTATATGTTTGTGTATAAATATGTGTGAATGTATTCTGTGTGGAGGGGTAAACAGATGCGTGTATTATTTGTGTTAGTGTGTTTTGTTAACTGGTATGTATATGTGTGTGCAGACACGTATATATGTATGCATACTCATACACATAATACATATAGAATACATAATATACATACAATATATATATATATATATATATAAGTTAGCTGACCGTAGTCGAGTGCGACTCGAAGGGTCCCTTTTCAATAGCTAATACACTGAGGTTTAGGAGAGAGCGCTACTCTTTTCCCTGGATTGCTCCACTTTACTATTGATATGTACCTTACAACGCTGAGTTTTAAGGAAGATGGTATCAAGTACAATTTTTTAAGTCTTTGGTATGACTCAACCTGGGATTGAACCCCGATCTCCCAAACTATTGGCGAACATACTCTCTCTCTCTCTCTCTCTATATATATATATATATATATATATATATCAGTAATATCCAGTCATTGTCCGAAGAGAGAGGGTGTGGATTATTCGTGTATAGAATATATGAGGAATACCATATAAATCTATGTGAGTGCTCGATGTATGGCTATTGTTACATCACTTTTTCCTTCTAGATTTATATAACAAAACTCACATACAGAGCGTATGTAGTGCAATGAGAAGGAAACTCCAACCTTGTTAAATTGTCATTATAAATTTATTTCGCCGGAGAATATCCTTATACTCTCTGTCTCATCAGATGACTGTAAATGTTCAAAATGAGGCTCAAGTTAAACATGTACAGTCGTCTGATGAGACGGAGAGTATAAGAATATTTTCCAGCGAAATAAATTTATAACGACAATTTAACCAGGTTGGATTTTCCTTCTAATTGCACTATATATATATATATATATATATATAAAGGAAAATTAAATCAAGAACTATACAATATTTTTTTAATATCTCATACCTTGTCGTAGACAAGAAGATATTTAAAAAAAAGAACATGAGAGTAAAGGAGTGATAAGATCACAGAACGAAAAAATAAAAGTGATACTTGACTGTTATGGTGATGATCAGAAGATTGGGGAGGTGAGGATATATATATATATATATATATATATATATATATATATTCTTTAAAGAAAAAACCAGAGACCGGTTATTTTAGGATTATAAATTTATTTCCATCCTGTTTTGCGTTTCTGATTTAAACCAAAAACACAAAGAAAAATATAACAGGACTTCTTCAGATCTTATGGATAAAATAAAATAAAATAGAATAGACACAGGGGGAGGGAGAGGAAAATTTGAATGTTCAGCTCTTGAATGATTTTCTTGTTCTGAAGGAATTACTCCCAACTCTGGTTTAACGGGACCGAATAATACCTATATATATATATATATATATCACATAGCAACATCTACAAGCCCTGATGAAAACTTCCAAATAAATAAATAAATTTATCTGTTATAATTATTATCTCATACGAAAATAATTTTGATAAAATATTTTTGTATTCAGACCAAACTTTGAAGTCGAAATGCGTTGGAAAATAAACAAACTATCAAGCATATATCTTTTCTACATACATTCTGTCGGATTCAATATACAAAAACATAAGTAAAATTCCATTTTTAATTTCTTTTTTCTCCGAGAATATTTTTTATATAAATCAAAGTGGCTCTAATGGATATAAAATTGATTTTCATACTTCTAAAAAAAGTTTTTCTCATTTTTTTCTCTGTTATGTATTTTTACACCGGGAAAGTGTGTTTGAAATGATTGAATAAAACACAGTTCTACGAATTCAATTAATTTTATTTCTTTAACTTGAGTGAAAAAATTGTTGATTAACAACAAGACTTACAAGGCCTTTTTCTTGTAAGCAAAGGTAATGAAAGAGCATAATATAGCTCAATATGGTATAAACTAGAAGTTAAAAGTAGTTGGCATTTTTTAAATCTATTTAATATATTTTGTGTGCGTAAAAAAATTTTATTTATGTCTCCATGTAGAAGGAAAAGTATATTTATGCACAAATATGTAAATGTCGGATAGTTGATGATCAGCAATAGTAAATGTAATGTTAGTATGAGCATCGCTATCGAGAAAGGTTTAACAAAAATGTTTTACTCGTGAAAAATCATTTAGGGATGTTGAAATTAAATACAAGCTTGAAGGAACGGAATGTTTGATTTTCACTCAAGAGAAATAAAGACAAACTTTTGAGTAGAATAGAATATAATCTATATCAACAGAAAACGTGTCTATTTCATCCCTTTATTTATAGAAACTCGGTTGGCTCAAAATTTGATAAAAAATAGATTTATTATTTATTATTATTATGATTCATATTTGCTAAAAATTGTATTTTGGGATGAATAGGCCAATAAAATTTGCCTATCAGTCTATTTTCATAATTCTATAATCATTTTTTGTATTCTCTGATGAAAGTTTATAGAATACACATTTTTAGCTTTAAGATAATCAACCCCCAAAACATAGATAAGAACATTCTAGAAATTCCGGATCAAAATCGCATTAACATTGAAGTTACACTTCCAAAATAAGAACATTCAAGAAAATTCGGCTCAAAAACTAATTAACAGAAAAATAAATAAGTAATTATACGAATCTGCTTGGTCAAGAAATTTCTGCGCGCTTGAATTTTAGGACCTACAGTAAAACTTAGCAAAATCCTATCTTTGATCCACTTTAGTTTCCCAAAAAAGTATAAATAACGAAGAATTTAATTAACTAAGGCATTCCACTACCAGACAGAGAGAGGCAAGAACAACAGACAACAGATAGCATCACACAAGACACAGAGCGAAGAAGTATGCGACGTTCTTTTGCTAACTATGGCTATGCAACATGTTGTCGCCAAAGATCATAAACCCTTTGAAAAAACGCACGAGTGGACTTAAGAGAATAAAAGGTCCATACTTACGGTCACTCACATATATACACACACGCATACACATGTATGCAAATAAAGTCAATTTTTTATCCTCTTTACTTCGGCCAACTATGGTCACATTGATTCAATCGACTCTCCCAACATGTACACACGCACACACAAGCGAACAAATCATTTTTATTCAACTGGCCATAGCTGTGTTTTCTACATACACACACACACGCACATAAAATGAACATTGTATTTTAATTATTTTTATTATGTTTGTTATGATTATCAAATTGCTTGTTTCTTAATATTTGTTCTTGTTGTCACATTCCATTTGTTTACGTGCTTGTAAAATTTGTGTTGTATTTGTGGAAACAAAACCCAAAAGTAACTCCCGTAAACTACAGAAAGGTACTTAGTCCCCCACAAGTTCCTAACGATAGGCTCAGGTTATTTATTTATTTATTCATTCATTTATTTATTTATTGCGTGTATATTAGATGATTTTCTGTCATAAACTAACTTGTGTCGGTCAATAGATAATATTTCTAGTTTTGCTCTTATAGATTTTGACGAACTTTATATAGTCAATCGTATTTGTGTTTTTAGCGAAAGAATATTGTCATTATTTTTAACGTGGAAATGTTTGGTTGTGCGTGTTGTTATTCCCTCGCTAATTATTGTTGGTAAATAAAGGAGGATGAAGAAGTACGAAGAAGATGCCGTATGGTTTTATACAAAGGTTTTAATAGCAGCATGGAATAAAGGGTTTACGTTTATGCTACAAGTCTCGTAGGAAGGAAAGAAGTTAGGAAACGAAATGAAGTTATGATAGAGTTGAGAAAGCTAAATGCCTGAGCGAAAAGTGCATCGTTAGGTTAAGGCATTGTTGAATGTGTGAGGGGGATATGTTTGTCATAGTGTAGCAAAAGTCGTGTTTACTGTTTGAGGACAAAACGATTGTAGTCACCGTGAGTTTGTGGTTCTGGTTGTTGCAGGGAGAAGCGTGAATGTCTCCAGAAAATGCTGCCCAGAGATGAAGTAGCTAGGCGTCGGAGCGAATTTTGCATCGCAGTCGACATAGCCAATACTGGAGGCGACTAAGAGTTGTTCCTGTACGTGGCGTATTGAATTCATCTAATTCATATTCAACTGGGAACCCTTGGTCTAAGAGAATAGATGAAAGGGGGTCATAAATTAGACGGCTTCCCTCATGGTGGAGTGATACTGATGCTGCTATTGAAGAGCAGACAGTAAGACGTCTGTCCTGAATGAAGAAGTTCTGAGAAAGAGTGAGAGTGTTTCGCGGCTTCTCCAATTTCTGCTGCCCGGAAAGATGATCCGGATAAATAGGATAAGTCTTCCTGATTGTGTGAAATTATGAGTCAACCCTAACGGTTGAATTAAATTACGCGCCAAACAAAAATATGAAATTCTTTCTGCTACATGTTAAAATAAGCAGCATGAATTGCAGTAAATACTTCTATAAATATGCAAGCTTTTCGATTATTTGTCGTAAATTATCAAAGCATCGAAACGTGTGTTAAATTCGAGCTCTATGAAGTTTGAAAACGCAGGATAAAAGTTTAGCTATGTTTGTTGAGAAACTAGGTTTAGTTAAAACACTATAGAGATTCGAGTGCTTCATTGAGAACTTTTATAGACGAAGTCTGACATTCAGTATCGATTTTTTGAAGATTAAATCGAACTTTTTGTGGCCGTATAGTTCTTGAAATTTTTCTTTGTTTAAAGAAATACATGCGTCAGAGAATGGACGCAGTTGAATATTGGCGAATCATTTTTTTTTTTTTTCAAAGCGTTTGTGAGTCAGTATATTCTCGGTATGTTAGGTGTTTTGATTAATTACTTTTTAACACCTTAATACATTTTGCCGAATTTTATTTATAACAGTAAACGACAATCAATGAATTGTAGTTTTGCTGATGTTTCCTGATTTGTTGAGAAGAATGATTATATTATATCAATATGGACAATTTGTTGAAAAAGATTGTCTTCGTTCGTTTATCAAATTATTTGTGGAAGTATTCAAAGTTCGAAATTATCAATGATTTACGCGACTATTTTTGTTCGTGCGCTGAAATGTTTTAAATAATTAGTAGAAGGTCATATCCTTTAGATATTACCTCCTAGTAGGAACATAAATGATTTGTTTGACTATTTGTCTTCGTAGTAGATCCCAAATACTTCTTTTTGGAATGTTACCAATAATTTTATGTGTTCGTAAGTCATGGGTCATCAATGATTTCAGTGACCTCTTATTTGTGTTAAAATAAAGTTCAATATATTCAATAAATGTTATTTCTTTAACTTGAGTTGATAGTTTGTTGATAAACAAGAAAAGTTACAATGTATTTTCTTGTAAGACAAAAGTTATAAAAGTTAGATCGTAATATACCCCGATATATATATATATATATATATATATATATATATATATATATATATATATATATATATATATTGCAATTAGAAGGAAACTCAAACCTGGTTAAATTGTCATTATAAATTTATTTCGCTGGAGAATATTATTATACTCTCCATCTCGTCAGACGACTTTCCATGTTAGACTTGATGTTGCAAAACAGCAAATGTGGATTACAGTGTATATGTGTATGGAAAAAAAATATATATTGTCGGGGATGTTGCGAGATGTGTCGGGTGTATAAAACAAAATTTTGGGGTAGTATTGAGCGTTTAATTTCTGTAGTTGTAAACTCCTTTTATTATGGTGGTAGAAGAAAGGGTAATATGACTTTGCTTGGCAGCGTTGCGCCTCTCAGGGCTTGATGGAGTAAGGAAACAGTTCAGTGGCGTGGCTTCTTTATGTCGGCAGCGACGATGTATCAAGAACTGATTCATCACTTTCTTTTAAAACGAGTATGAATGGGCTTTTTTGGGGGGGGGATACTTGATTGGTTTTAAAATATGTGAGCGCAAATTTGGGGCATGAGACCTTGATCTTTTTTTTTTCTAGAATGTTCCAAGTTGGTTCCTTTGCTGATTGATTTAAAAATATGTCTATGTAAATAAAATTTACGCTACAATATATATATATATATATATATATATATATATATATATATATATTATAGGATTCATACTCCGGTATTTTTGGACCAGTCAGCGAAGAGCATGTGGAGTGGAAAATTCTGGAAAAATAGGATCCGAAACTCACTTATAAAATAACTTGTTCCCGAAACAAAAAGAGTTAGGTGCCTTAATAAAATAAGTAGGAACCTGGTTTGAAAGAGTAGCTTGTTGGGAATCCCAAAGGAACTTGTCCCTCGCAAAATAAATCTTGCGTTTAGAGCCGGTCACGTGACCAATATACATGGTACCTTCAATAAGTTTTCAGACTTTTTTGTACAGGTATTTAAAATGGTCGTAGACTATTGAAAATTCAATATGTTATTGCTATACATCTTATGAGATAAGTGACCTATTTTTATGATTTCAGCTTCAAATGAACAACTACAACAGGAATTGAAATACACCCTACTAAAGCCTGATTGTCACAGCTGGTGAATTTCAAAAATGCAATCCGGACGTGAGGACACTTTAGAAGAACGATATGCAATAAAATTCTGTTTTAAACTTGGAAAAAATGTCACAGAAACGTATGGAATGCTTCAGACTGCTTGCATGAATCGAGCATCAGTTTTTGAGTGGCATATGAGATTCAAGGAACGCACGGAGTCTGTGAGGGATGATGAGAGGTGTGGGAGGAGTAAGGCCAGAGTTGATTGGCTAAAGGGTTAAGGTTACTATATTGAGGTTTTAAGGGAGTTCAGGAAGAGATTCTGTCGGAAGAAGCCAGCACTCTTCAAATCAGGTCAGTGGCATTTCCACCAGGACAATACACCAGTCCACAACTCCATCCTTGTCACAGACTATTTGACCAAAATGGGCTTCAAGACAGTTCCTTACCTTCCCTATAGTTCAGACCTTGTTCCCTGTGACTTTTGGTTATTCCCTAAGCTCAAAGACTGTCGTTATGAGACAATTGGGGAGATGAAAGAGGCTGTGACGAAGGTCATTGACATGCTCACACACGAGGACTTCGATGGGGCCTTCCAGAAGTTGTTGGAACGGTACAACAAGTGCATTGCATCCGGGGGAGATTACTTCGAAGTGGACTAGAGTTTCATGTGTGTGTACTATCAATAGAAGTGCCCATACAAAAAAAAGTCTGGAAACTTATTTAATGATCCTCTTATTTCACGTTTTCGAAAGCGACTTCCTCCCTTTCTCTCAATCTCTCATTCGCTCACACAACCTCTAACATTCTCAGTCCTCCCAGCTAGCCAAAGCACCAGAAAACTTGACAACAAAACAAAAGCCAAAAATGGGAGAATCTACAGCCGTCCATAGTCCTAATGAAATTAGTATATTTACCATCTTTCAATGACCTAAACTTCTCATGGACTTCAACATCGCCTACTACATACAGACACACACATTCAGTCAGCAGGCAGACACATATTTCGCTACTATATACCTTTTTAGTTCTCACGCGTAAATACCCACACATATACATTTGTAAGTACGACTTTATCATTCTCTTTCTTCTACTATCTTAACACACGTACACACAGATATGTCTGAGCAATACACAATACCATTCAGATAACATATTGGTACCATACACACCCACACATATATATATTCATAAGAATCCTACACGAGCATTTGCTACTTTGTATCAACTTTTCTTCGCTTGTTTGTTTTATAAAAATTATATGTTTTAACATACTTGTTGTTTTGACATTTCTTTTGTCTGCGTTGTTCATATTCTTTGTGTTGTAAATTGTGGAACTGACACTTGGAGTTTTATTTCCAACAAAACTTTGAAAGCAAACTCATCACTCCACGAGTAGTGACCACTGACGTTTCATCCTTCAATATATATATATATATATATATACAGTAATTATGTGGATGGTTTTATATATATATATGAGTGCAGACAATCTAATGAATATATATATATATATATATATATATTCATTAGATTGTGTGCACTCATATATATAAAACCATGCACATAAGTACTGTATATATATATATATATATATATATATATATACTTTATTTGGAATATATCTCAAATCATATTTTTACGTATGGCAATTGAACACATGGTTTCAGCGGACCTAATCCCCAGACTGTACCTGCTTTGCAGAGTTGTTTATTGCTAAGCGCCTGAGGTGGCCCAAAAGGGGAATGCCGACGAGGCCAAGCATTTTAGATCGGCCGTGCATGCGTCTCTATTTGTGCAGGAAACCCTTCATAAAACGACCTTGAATGATATACTGACTTGGTGCGAAGCCAGTAAAAAATAAAAGAGGTATTACTTATTGCTTCTTACATTTTGGAAAAGGTTAAAACGTTTATGTTCCCTGAAGGAAGTGTGGTTTGCACAAAAAACTGATAGCAAGAAAGGATGAACGATTAACAATATTTTATTTCCTGGGATACAGAGTTGATATTAACTGTTGCTGCTGGATGCTAGATAATTTGTCCTGAGTACCTCGGAATCCTTGATGACCTGGCTCTGCCCAGCATGCAACTCCTCTCAAAAGAGATGTGGCCCCGTCTCTTGCAAATCTCCACAGTCCAAGTGACGTAATTGTGCCTTCAGTATTTATCAGGCTCACTGGGCAAAAACAACCACCAACTCCAGCCTATCAAAAATTGTGGCAACATTTTGAATAAGAAACTCTTATCACAAGTAGCACCAGAACAGGAGAATGTAAAACAAATTAGTGACATACACCAGCTGAAGCCAAATACCTGCTGCATCGCCTTGAGCAGGGAAACAGATACATTGCTTATTGCATAAACTTGAATAGAAAAAATCGGCAACATCACCTTATTGAATAGCAAACCCCTTAAATTAGTTGACCAGTTTATATACTTTGTACTGGACAAAGGGATGCATCTTCCCTTTCCCTAAGAAGGGTGACCTCGAAATAACCAAGAACTATCGAGGTATAACTCTTACATTCATAGCGGGCAAGATCTACAATGCTCTTCGGTGCAACCACATAGAACCCAAAATTGAAAAGATACGTTGGAAGAACCAAAATGGCTTTCGGAGAAATCGATCCACGACACCACAAATTTTAACTATCCGTCGAATTCTAGAAGGTGTACGTGCAAAAACCCAGAGGCTACGATATTATTCGTCGACTTCTCCTAGGCCTTTGACCCCACACACTGCAGGAAGATGGAGCAAATACTACTCGCCAACAGCCTACCCAAAGAAAGCGTCGCAACCATAATGATTCTATATAAAAACACAAAAGTAAAAGTCTGCTCCCCCGAAAGGAAACACAGACTACTTCGACATTGTAGCAGGTGTGCTGCAAGGAGATACATTAGCCCCATACCTGTTTATAATCTGCCTAGACTACGTACTTAGAAAGTCGATTGATAAAATGAAAGATAATGGTTTCAAGCTGGCAAAGGAAAGAAGCAGAAGATACCCGCACAAACAATTACGGATGCG